>BGPR01047169.1:0-11856 GCA_013235015.1 Araneus ventricosus
AGAAAATTTCTTTTGAAATCCGTATACATACAATTGTTAAATTTTAGCACATTTTTGAAACTGCCGTAATTTTTCAACTTTCTTTTGTTTCAATCCATTTGCTATTTTATGTTACATCTCTCTTATATTTACACATTTTTTGCTATATTATGTATATAATTTGTATACACATATAAATTATATACAAAATATATTTTATGCGTATATATATCATGAAATTCTTCGAGAAAAGCCTTTTTATGTATATTAGAACCTCTGGCCATGATATTATTTAAATTTTCTATTTTAAAATGAATTTCCTCATATTCATTCAGAAATTATTTTTCTAGGAAATGCGGTATTAAACTTATAAAGCAAAGAAATGTAAATACATCCTTGAAATTATTTAGATTGCGTCAATAGTACCCTTCTTTGAAATTAATAGGTGTTTTTGACGCCTTTCAGTCTAATTATATGAAAATATTGATTGATGAAAAACATTTATCTTTGAATAACAGACAAATATTTGTTAAAATACTTTGATAGGTGAAAATTTTAATGGACTCTATATTAGCAATTAAAATTATATTTGTCAACAAACTAAAGCTATAAATATCGACAAAGGTGCTGTGTCAGTATTTCAGAAATTGCTCTGGGATTTGCTAGGTAAGTCAGCATGAATTTAATTCATACAAATTATTAATATCATAGAAAACGAATACTTCTTAAACGAAGTTCTGTGGTAATTTTATTCCTGATGGTCAGGTAAAAAAATGATTGACCTTCCCTCGAGCGCATCTAATCTGTGAGATGAATCACCCATATTTTTTTGTGTCTAATTGCGAGTTTCACCGAGAGAGGTGTGGGACCTCTAGTAGCTTCCTGGCATACCACTCACAAAAAAGTATCGTGGTTTTTCTGCAAGTGCTCTTTTGATGTACGTGAGGGGCACATTAATTTGGCAGTCGAGTTGGTTCCGAATTACGTTCGTTTTTTTTATTTTTCTAACTTTTTATCAGTATTTCTTGTTATATACCCGCAAAAGTTCGCATTCCTGCGTCCCAGCCCCTATCAATGACATTAATCGTTATTTCCAAAAAATTGTTTCAAAAATATAAAATTATTTCAGGCTCTCATTGAAATCTTTCGGGAAAACAAACGTCAACTTCCTTCTGAATTCCTGGACATTTTGTTCGTTGAAATTGCAAAGGAAATACAAAAAAGTTATTTAAAAGCTTCCTTCGACGAAAATCAAGCTTCTTACAGAAAAATTTTCCAAATTTTTTAAATCCATACCGAGCATATGACCCTGGAGAAAGTACGCTTGAATAGATTCTTTTTTCTTTCGCTACAGTTTTTTCTGGTTGAATTTCTTTGTCTCTATGCTTATTTGGAATAAGTTTTTTTTGTCAAATATAGCTTTCCATCATCTAATAGTTCAGTTCGATAAGCATTTCTTTAAGCCTAAGCAAAAATTAAACTTCCTATCTCACAGATGAGTTGCGCCCGATAGAGTTAGCATTTGTATTTGGCCCGACCGAATGTTAACTTAATTAAATAAAAATATAATGCAAATCTCTTCCTATTATTTATAAATTAACTTGTCAAGTTTTTCATATTAGCTATTTTGCGTGATTTTTTTATTAACATTATTAGCTTATAAACATTAATTATTATTATTTCACATATTGTTAATTTCCTACTTTATAACGTATTTTTAAGATTTAAATTGTGTCTAGTCACTAAATTTCTCATCTTAAATTTTGCTTTCTAAGCTACAAAATAGTTTTTCAGCCCTTAGTGTAATTTAAAAAAATCAAAACAAACAATCGCATTGACATATACAGAATTTCTAACACAATTTAAAAATCAGTTTTTGAAAAAGTATCATTGAGAATGCATAACTATTTTTGTGACGTATTGATCCATTTAAAAAAAATTACAATTTGAAAAGTCTATAGGAAAAAAGAATTTAAGCCATTTTCTCAGTGTTGGAAGCGAAAAGATTATTTTGATTGATGAAGAATTGAATTTGTAACGCACAACTCTGGAAAAATGTATCAAAATTTTTAAACTGTAAAATATATTATTACACTGCATAAATAAAATTGAAAAAGTATTCTACAGTTTTCTTCAATATATCAATTTTTTTCTAGATCATGAAGACCATGTGTGTGATTTTGATGCTTGTTCTAATCATGTTGGTACAGCAAGGTAAATATCGAAGCTAGTCGTTTGATTTCTACTTAAATAGGCCATATATAACATTGTCACGTACCCGTTTTCATTTCTAACAATTGTTATATAAAGAAAATTTAGTACATATGTCTCTTAATAAAATTGCATGGTATAAATGTTCTCATAGAAACTGGAATTTCAATAGAATATTTTAATCTTATTTCTTTAGAAACCATTTCACAATTCCTTAAAACTAGTACATTATTAAATACGAAAGAAGAACAACGATAACGAAATCGAATTTCTCAAAGGAAAGGTGGACTTTAACAAGCTATCTCGTAAATTATTGACTCAGATTATTAAAATTTGTTACCAAATGCAGGGAAATATGGCTACAAGAAAAATCATTGAAAATTCTTTTAAACCAAATACAGTACAATCCCGGTTAAACGAACTAAAGTGGATGGAAGGCTTTTTCGGATAGCGATGTCTTCGGTTGAACCATGAACATCTATTACTATTTTGCATGTAAATACAATGTGTTATTCTGAAATATTTTGAGTGTAAAACGAATTCAAAACTCTCTTTGTAAGTCACACTTATGCTCTCTATTAAAGTTAACCTCCGTCAGTCACAATATTCGCACTGGCGAATTCGGGCGCCATACGCCTGATAGGCACATGTAAACAATTCCGTAATTAATATCGTTAACACCGATTAATTTTGATTTTAGCCTTCTAAAATTAAACACTGAACTTCATGGGTAAGTTTAATTGAAAACATTGCAGATACCTTTGCAAAAAAGTCTCGTCTTCGCGATTATTTCCGTGCAGTGCAGCATATGTTTTTGGATTTAATATTTCATAAGCATTTCTGATAACCCGGGTTGTACTGTATGTTTTCTTTAAAAAAATTAAAAATTATTGAAAAATATTTTAATGCTTCATTTGCTGTTATTTTTAACTTTTTGATTTATTATTATTAAGTCAGAAAATTGAATTAATATATCAAATATATAATTTTTTGTTATTATGTTGATATTTCATTTAAAGTCTATTTTTTCGGAAAATATTTTTACCTTGTGTACTGAATTTCTATCGAAATTTCTTGTTCTCCTAAACTAAAATTAATTTTTAACTATTCGAATAAAGTCGAAAATTAAAAGATAAACAGAAATATATTTTAGTGCATAACAAGAACAAAGTTTATGTAATTTCTTTCAAATTTAAGCCGTTTGGAACATTTCAAAAGCATGCAAGTGGGAAAAAACTTCATTTTGGGAATACTCCAGTTAAAACATATTTTTTCATCATTCAAAACATATTTTTCTACCATTAATCCTTAAGATTTTGAACTCATAAATATTAATTTTATAATGAACTTAATTTTTCACATATACAAATACATTTTAAAAATTAAATCCTAAAATGAAAATTTGATTTTTTTTTCCATCTTTAGTAATTTAAATATCCTCGGTCCTTTAAAAAAACTATGTTAGGCGATTTTAAATATATTGTATTTTTGTAAGATTTTTTTACATGTTTAATCAGAATTGGGAAAATGTTTTTTTCCGCTGACACATATAACAATACTTTCATTCAGGGAAAAGCTACGTCATACTCATTATCTCTAAATACGAATTTTAAATAATGAAGTATTTCCTATCTAAAAATTCTTATCAATAAATAAGCTAAACAAGAAAAATTTAAAAATACAGTAAAGTACCGTTTATACGTCTCTCATTTATATGTCTTTTCATTACAGTCCCGTTTCATTCGTATCCATTGTAACGATAAAGAACTTCGTTTATACGACGGAACACTTCGGTTATACCGTTCCTAATTCTAAAATTAGCATTTTTCTGTATCAGTCATTATTTCTACCTTCTCAGCTTTTCCGAGAAAGCAGGGGATGATGACATGATGAAGAAAAATGTGGAGAAGTCATTTCACCTTCTTTTAAAACTCCATAAAAAACTTTTATTCAAAACAATAGTGAAAAAACACATTCAATGAACTAATTCGATTCTTCATATTCTGCTTAAATCTCACAGACAATCAGTCTCTCAGACGTTTATTAAAGATTTTTTAAATTAAACGCCTACCTGCATGCACATAAATCGTATAAGATATGTATAATTAGTACTCAATATATGCAATAGAGTTATGATTTTTCTCACTTTTAATGATAAATATTTTTTTTTGTAAAATTAAATTATTGTTTCGATACTACGTAATAATAAATTAGTACTATCTTAAAAAACTTTAAAACTAATATTTTTGAATGAATTTACATTAATAACAGTAAATTTATAACAATTCAAGTTGCTTATTAAAATTTCGATTATACGTCTTTGCATTTATACCTAGGTCCCTTGAAAGACGTATAAACGTTGTTTAATTGTATAAAGATTTTTCATAACTCTTTAATACTATAACTATATTGATTGAGAAAGAGCAGGAGTTTTTCTTGTCCCGACGTTATCGTCTTTGGTTGGGTCTTTTGGGTCTATCTATCGCCTTGGTCTGGAAAGCTTTGTGCGTAATTTCTTATGAAAGTGAAGAGAATCGACACACATTTTGAGTAGCACCACTTCCGTCTGACCCATTTGGTACAAAACTGAATCTGAATATGCAATCACGATGTTAAAACAACACACTAAGCTTCATTGCTATAGCTTGCTGTTTTTTCTAGTTACCAACTTCATAAACATAAGAAAAAAACAAACTAACAGCCGATTAACCCTTCAAAGAATTTGGTTCTAAGCACTTCTATAATTGCGAAAATAAAAACATAGGTCAAATTTCATATATCTTTTCTTTGCGGTTTTGAGTTATCATGTTCATAACATAGTAACAAAGAGAAATACAGCTTTCTCTTGGACGTATTTCGTCCACAAATTGGTAGAAATATATAATTTTCCACGTACCAAATTTCATCTTATATTGTTCGGTTTAGAGTCGGACGTAATTCCAAAACTGACGTGCTCTCCATCGTTTTATCAACTTTTTTACATGTCCTTTTACATTGACATGACCTTGTTTGGGCAGTATGGTCAAATTCATGGCCCTTGCGCCATAAAAAGCCAAATCAAAAACGGTTTTTAGGAGTTGGGGAACCATTTCGTCCAAAATTTGGTAGAAATTTACAATTTTCCATGTTCGAAATTTCATTGTATGTTGTTCGGATTAGAGTCAGACGTAATTCCAAAAATGGTTTTTGAAACTTGGAGAGGAATTTCGTCCAATATTTGGTAGAAATTTAAAATTTTCTGCGTTCGAAATTTCATTGTATGTTGTTCGGTTAGAGTCAGACGTAATTCCAAAAATGGTTTTTAAGACTTGGAGAGGCATTTCGTCCAATATTTGGTAGAAATTTGCAATTTTCTATGTTGGAAATTTCATTGTATGTTGTTCAGTTTAGAGTCAGACGTAATTAGAAAAATCGTTCTTGAGACTTGAAGAGGCATTTCGTCCAATATTTGGTAAAAATTTACAATTTCCCACGAACGAAATTTCATCGTATTGTAACGAAATTGTCTTGTGGGTGTACGTGAATGCAATCCAATAACAGGATTAAAAAAAATAAAGCTCTTTATTTTACAAATACTCCAAGCAAAGAAATGTAACACAAGTATTAACACAGCACTAGTAAAAATTCACAACAGAGACTACCAATAAATCTCAACACAACTCTCAAAAGTTTCTTGTTAGCTCACCAGCTTGTTTGCAGGTCAAATTCCAACTGACTCTTCTTGGCTTCAGAGCTTGCCTTTATACTTTTCAACAGGAAGTGACTTCATTACTTAGGAAGTGACGTAATCTCTAGAAAATTTATGAAACCAGTAGAATTAGGTGGAAAGTTCGAGTTACTTCTAGAAAATTCCTTTGTCGACAAAGTCACCAACTTCGCCACCAAGTCGCCAAGGTCGCCAAATTTATCGCCAAGTCGCCAAGTTTGTCGCCAAGATTAGCATCTCAGGGAACGATTTTATAGCTTTGTAACAATATGTTGTTCGGTTTACAGTCAGACGTAATTCCAGAAATGTTTTTTAAGATTTCGAGACGTCTAAAATGTGAATATTCATCAAATTCGCGATGTCGAATTATTTGATCGAACTATTACAATATTTTTTGTTGGTATACTTTTTATAAAAAAAAGTTAAAAAATTGTACACATTTTGAATAATTTTGAAGTCTTCTTTGAATCAGTGAAGGAAATATTTAATCACGATAGCCCAAGTGTTAATACTTTGTCTTTTGTATTATCATTAATATCTTATATTTAATTTCAGGCAAAAGTGATACTAGCACTGGCTGTCCACGACTAACCTTGGTTGGTTGCACTAAAGGATACGATGTCAGCTGCTGTGATAGTAAAGAATGTAGTAATGGGGAGATCTGCTGCTTTGTCAACTCAAAGTGTGAAATAAAGTGCATGAAACCGGATGAGAATGGACCTGAGTCTCCATTTTCTAAAGACAAAGAAACCTGCATGGCATACGCGAAACCTCCAAAGAAATAAAATTGAGTGAAGATGAAGGCAATATTATAAAATAGGTCGTGTTCATTCATTAATCGATTCCTATTGTCGTGCATAACCTTTTATTTAGTTATATTTTAAAACATTATCTTAAACTGATATGAAATGAATATATTGTCTGTTTGAAATTTACTTTCGAATAAATTTTTCCGTCTTCCGTTTTGAATTACTAATTGGTATATTGAGTCGTTTTTTCATGTTTGACTCGTAACAATAGTTCATTTCGTATTCTTTCTTTAAGCATATCCTCAAATTAAAAAAAGGCGAAATAATTACATCCTGTAAAGTTTCGGTTTGAACTTCGTTAGTGATGGCTTGAATAAATAAACTGTTAGAATTATATTTCATATCAGTTCATTCCATTTATTTAATTGACACGTGCTAAGTTTTCATAAACATTCAGTTATGTGGAGAAACGTGATGATGTCATTTCATTTCTACAGTAATTATTTATTTTTCTTTGTTTTCATGCATTGCTGCTTTTGTTAAAAAACTAAATAGTATTTGATTTAAAAAATTCTTCTTTACTGCATGTGACGGCCCTTCTTCGCTATATTTAAACGTATGGAGAAAGCTCAGTAGAGCTTTGTGTTTGGATAGAGGGCCACGATTATGAATGTAGCCTTGTCCAGTCTATTTCTGCAACTGATATATTTCAAGGAAAGATTTTCTGAATTATAAAATCCACGGTGGTATAGGGTTGGTGAGTCCGAAACTTTATTCTACGAAAGATATATTCTCTGAAATATTTCCCTGATGTCTCACATGTTAAGGAAACAAGTATAATAATGAATATAATAAAAAATTCGGAGGAAAGGGGAGGGGGGAGGTTACCGACTCAGGTACCATCCTCGTTATCTGATCAAGGAAATCACAAGGGCCCGCTCAAAATGGCTCCCTTTTTAGCTTTGAAACAAGTAGTAAATCTAACTAACCTAAATTCTCTCAGTTGCATCTGCCCTACAGCATAAAAATATTAATATGTGTAAGAATAATATGATGTCAATGTAGGCAATTTTTAATTCGTCTGAGATGTGAAATATCAGTATGAAGAAACGGCGAATTTTTGTTAATTATGTTTACTGGAATCAGATAAACACACATACTGAGGTATTCAAACGATCTATTTATTGATGATTTTTCTACGGAATCGAGAACTTCAAATGAGGGACATACAGAGAGTTCTTTCGTGGTGAAAACTTTAAATTTGACAATTCTGCATGAATGTTTATTAGTAGGATTAAGATACCCCAAAAGGAAGATTAGATTGATCTAATTTTAATTTAACAGCTAAAAGACGGACTTTCGACAACAAAAAGAAGAAAAAAAGGAGGGCGAATGCTGCCCGTTACTTCTAACAAAGTAATCCATCCTAAGTCATTCAGAGCGTCATAGGCAATCGTCGAAGTTACGTCTTCATCTGGTGGGATCAGAAGTAAAAAAAAACAAAAAAAGGCTTATGACGTATATTTGTAGATATCAGCCAGTGTGCGGCCATCTTGGGATCTAAACATGCATAATAATGGTAGGATTTCAAAGAATCATTTTTAACCCACTCAGCGCCAAACCCGAAATATCTCGCGAACTTTTTTTCCTGTCAAGCGGCATTCTACGAGATAACTCGCAAAGTTTTCTGCATCTCTAGCGGCAAGCCCGGGTATTCTCGGGCTATTGGAATTTCCTTTCCCCCAGGACCACATACATACGAGTAATTGGGGGATTGGCCTGCTCATTGTAAACCGCCCATTGTGTTTGTCACCCCGCAGTTGGAAGAAGAGGGATTTTGAGTCTGTGTGGGGTTTTTTGACTTCTGTGCAAGAAGGAACGTTTTTCTTATAGCTTATCGGAATTATCTGCTAATTCTTTGAAATAGTAATATGGCGGGAGATAACGTGAGGATGGGTACTATATTTTTTCAACAGCTATGTTACTGTTTTATGAAGTATAAAATGGCGAAGGACAGACTAGTTATTTTCGAGACTCCGCTACAAAAATACGGAAATAAAAATTAAAAACTGCCTTCTCTGACAAAAATATGTTCAGTTTCCTAAATTATTACCCGTTTTTATTTCTAAAGCAGGTTTTAGAATTATTTATCATGACGGAATTTTACTATTAGAATTTTACAGAATTATTAGGTACTTTCCCGTTAAAGCCATACCATGTTTTTAACAACGAGAAACTGCGCCTCTCGTACTTTTAACGTTGCATTATAATTAAGATTTAAATCAGAAAGGTAAGAAATTAAAATATAACGTGGATTTATTATATAAATATTACTTAGGGGCTGTCCATAAATGATGTCACACTTTTTTTCAATATTTTTGGCCCCCCCCCCCTTTGGCACAAAGTGTCACACTTCACCATACCCCCTCCCTCCCCCTTGTCACATGTCAAACTATATTACATAAATATAAACTTGCAGTTCAGAAACAAAGCACTACGTTATAGATCATATTTCAAATTTTATTTTTAAACTTTAACTATGTGTTTTAATGCCATTTATGAGCATAACAATAATAATGATTATATGTGTACTTATTTTGTATGAAATAAGATTAAGGTTTACAACAAAAAACCTAATTAATATACAATAGTAATAAAATATTAATATAAAAGAACAATTGTAAACAGTAGTATTTTGGAATTTGATATATTTTGCAATAAATCTTATATTTACTTTATGAACACAAAATACTCTTAAACAGATTTATTTAAAAAAAAAAAACTCGCCTCAATAAGATCAACCTGTTTGTGCCACTACCAGTTCTACCACTCACCCAGGTGGGGCGACGTATCTTTTGTTGAACATTTCAAGGGTGTGACAGGGGGAGGCAGTGGCGGACTGGGTCTGAAAATAACGGTTGCTAGCAGTAAATGGGGGCCCACTCATATAAAAAATGATACTTTTTCTCTATATATATATTTGTAAATTTTATTTATTATAAATATAATCAATTTAAATCAATAACTAGACATGATATACTATATAAATTATTACATATTGTTATCCTCTAAAAAGCTGTTATGTATGCTAGTAGTTCTGTGAACAGTAGATCTCGCCCCTCCCCCCACACAAAAATCTGCTTTTCATTTCAATCTTTAAAAGTTTAGCCACTACTCATATTTCCACTAGTATTCAAAGTATTCTCTTGAAATTTTATTACAACATTTTGCTAACATATTGCCATGAATTCTGTACGTTTCGTATAATTTCGCTGAAAAATCTGTATGTTATAAGCAAAAAAATTGTGGAAAATTTGGGAATCTTTAAGAAATCCTTTATAGCTTCCTGAATATTCGTACTTTTTTTACACAAATGCATGTAAATATTTTTTCGCTTATCAAGCGAAACCATTGGTGAAAGTTGCTACTCATTATCAGCTTTCTGAAAAATGGGGTGAGTCCTAAATCATTTTCTTCAGCAATTTCTGGTCAGTCCCCTAAATGCCATCGTGACCGAATCTTCCCTGTAAACTGTGAGTTAAAGCCTCTTCTTTACATGGTCGAAGTTCTAGGAAAATTCTTTCAGTCTTTCGGGAGATATCTGAAAAACTGTGCAAATTCAAAAGTGTTCACATTGTTCTGTCAACCACCTATTCTTTTGATTAGTTATATTATATTTGAAAGTCATTGCTTTATTTTACGATTCACATTTAAATTTTTTAACAAGATAACTTCAACAAGAAAAAAGAAACGATGGAAACGATTTTAATGATTTACTTTGAAGAGCTTAAATTAGATAACATTTTTTTTTTTTTGAAAAATTATCTTAATTCATCTCAAGTGCTGTTTTCATAAAAATTTCGTGCGGATAATTTTATTATTTCCATCTTTTTTTGCCGGTATTGTTATTAGATTATACCATTTTGTTCTTTAGGACAAAGAGTTGACACTGTTCATTCGAGCTCGAAATTTAGTAGAAATATAAAATGGTTCTCAGTTTATGGTAAAATTTATTATAGTTCACAAATATAAATTGGTGATTTATGAGCTCATTTCTCCTCTTTAACTGAATAAGTTTCCTTTATTAAACGTAAGAAAATTAAAAAAATAATTATTAAAAACAATTTTGAAGTTCTGTTCCTATTTAATGCAAAATTTGAATGTTTGGACACTTATGTTCAACCCATCTAGATAGACGCAAAATCGAAACAAATCACTGCTTTTTAAATGTTTTATATATTATCAAACGAAAAGCAGCTCTGTTTGGAGTAAAATGAAAAAAGATAAAGGGATGCAAAGGTATTTTAATTTCTTTATCTATATATACATATAATTAGGGTTGCCATACGTTCCGTATATGCGGGACTGTCACAGTATTTCACTACTCAGTCACATATTACTATTTGTCCCGTTTTCTCCTTAAACTCTGCTGGAAAGATATAGAACGTACTATTGCATATTTATAGGTAAGAAACATCGATATTCGCAACACTGAGATTCTATTCAACCAATTTGTATATCTAAAAGATTAATTAGAGAAAAATAATACCAACCAAAACTGCGAGGCAATTATGAAATTGAGTATGCAAGAGAAATGGATGAAGTTTTTTGCAGATATCATGTATATTGATGAGAAATCATGTCTTATAAAGCTCTGCGAAAACGTATTTGCCTATCAAGCCAACAATGCTATTGTGGAGAGAATATTTTCCCTAATGTGAACTCAATGGTCGAACGAAAGAAACTGGTTGTCAGCGGAGGCAACTGAAGCAATTTTGATTTGTCATTATAATTTAAAAATGATTTGCGCCCAATTTTATAATTATGTGGAAGAAGAAAATGATGTAATTAAGAAAGTAAAATCAACTTTAAAATAAGACTAGGCTAAAAAGGATTACCCTGCATCTTTTTTATTATTCTAAGTGTTCAGTTTATTAGATTGTTTGGGCTTTATTGCTTTTTTATCAGAGTAAAATAAACCATTACCTACCCACTTTTTTCATGCTTTATTTATTTAGCACTTAAACGTCCCGTATCAATACCTGGAAATTATGACAACCCTAAATATAACGTTATGAAAAATGACATAGTATATATACTTTGCAAAGATTAAAGCATATTCTTTGTAAAAATAAGTGAAATAAATGTTAGAAACCAGATAAACAAGAATACAAGAATTAGCTCCAAATTGAATAACGAAGATACACATAG
>BGPR01047170.1:0-11856 GCA_013235015.1 Araneus ventricosus
ATTATTATATGGTACGTTTTCAATTTAAAATTCTTTTGAAGATGAGAAAATGTCAAATAAAAGTCTGATTTAGTGACGCAAAGTTAGAAATTTCAGAACGTGTGTTTTCAACAAATTGAATATAAAATAACTGCCATTTACCACAACAAAAAAAAAAATTGAAAACTGATTCCAACCATCTGTTCATCTGTAATTCACAAAGAATAAACACATAGATATTTTTATATCATCTAATACTGTAATAGAAATTTCAAAGGATTTGTATTAAAAAAAACAATATACCACGTGTAAATCTGAAAAATAGATTTTGAGATGATTTTAAATTATATGTGCATACCTACCTTTGACTTCTCTGCCTTCTTTATACCCATATACCAATATATATTTTATTAACAAAACAAATTTATGCTAAGTATTCAGTTTGGGTAAAAGCAAATTTGACGAGGAAAAAAATATTTGAGATTTCTATGGATCTTCATTACATCTACAATAAGTCATCAAATAAAAGAATCGACGCGTTGCACCTTCAAAAGCATTTACTTCAAATTAATATAAATAAATTATCATCCGCCAAAAAAAACAATAAATTTTTCCAGGCAGAACCATATGTCTTTTTCATTGAGGATTTTGTATTATACATAGACGGAGAAGCTTCTTCAAATCTTTGCACCGTTGCACCCTCTAATTTCTCCTGGGGCTGGGCGGCGTTTATCACGTTTAGATAAATGTGAACAGATTCCTGAGTTAAATTCATCTTCTATCTGCTGTCTTAGGCTACACTGGGCAGCCAAAACTGAACTCACGCCATGTGGCAGAAACATCACACCCTGAGCTATGAAACAAAAAGTCAAGGTTGTCCCAAAATTATGACTGCCTCATACTGTATCTGGCGCCTTTTCCCCAAGATGCATCACAACAAGGTTTCAGCCCAGATACCCAGACAGCATTTTTCCAGAATTTGGTTTCCACAACATTGTCTGATGAGAATGAGACTATTTTCTAACATATTAGCTTAATCGCCTTCTTCCGACAAAAGCACCATGGCAAGCCGCCTGTTGGGTATCAGCCTGTTGAAAAGCTTTGTCTCAATGATAGCCAGTGTGACAACAGCAACATGGGTAGTTTTCATCCTCCAAAAAAAATAATATCGACGCACCTATTCTCTGAGCTTCCTAGTAAAAATTTGTGTTTCAGAATATAGAAGGCTCTTTCTTCAAGCTTCCATCTATATTCGACCACTATAGATACCTTCCAGCCGATGTCTTTACCCCACATTGAGAGAAGTTCCCACCTAAACCTGCTAAAGATCTAGATATATTCTTCTTTAGAAATTACACATACCATAAACACATGCTGGTGTCTTAAATACTAACCAAAGAACAATCATGTGTCGCAGGCTGCTCACAGCTTTAAACTGATCTCGTCCATAGCTCTTCCTGCAGCTTTAATTTCCACACTGCATTTGGACAGATCCCTGTATACAGTTTTTTTAAAATATCTGCTTGTGGGCTTCAAAATTACAAATGGAGTAAAACTACCAGGTTCTCCAAGATCCCTTTCAGCAGGTGCACATCATCTTGGTGAGTTTGAAAAAGACATTCAAACAATAAATGACGAGATACTAAATAAAATATCAACAGAAGACCAATTATATAGTATGTCCGTTTTGCTAAGGCTACTGCAGCCGAGATCAGTGTGTCAATAATTCTTACTTGCCTTGGCTTGACAGTGAGCTGCAACTCATTATGCTTTCTGCTAGAATAATACCCATATATACCTAGCACAACGTCATCTTTATGTTAACTCATGTTTCCTTCATATAATCTGTAGTGCCTTTGTACAATGTTTTTGTCCATTTAACGCCAATAGCCTCTTCGAAAGAACTCTCCAATGCTAAAAGTGGCCTCTTTCCTAATTCTTCTTTCTGAAAAGCTTCAACAAATGCTTTTACTTTCGGTGCTTATCAGACATCAAGATATTATATCACGAGGGCTGGAAAAATACATTTGGGCCACTTTCCTCATGGGGGTGCTTGCATTTTACTTTTATTTTGAAGAAACGTCACATAAGTGCTATATGCAAGCTTAATCTGTTACACGTACATTTAGATTCATCACATATTTTTTTGTAAGCATAGAGAGAAGGAAGAACTTGTCAATACATTCATATAATGACATAAGATTTTTTCATCGTTTGATTGTTGAAGAGGATAAGCAACACTCAATTTGTAAATTGTAAATTTAAAGAATTTTTCTTTCCTCTACTAACAAGTTTAGACAGCTCAGAACACCCATCACGAAATACAGGCAGAATTCCTCACGCGATTAATAAATTTTGCTTAAAGAAGACACAGCTTTCGTTTTGATGGCCTTCATTTTCTAATTATGATATCAGCTTTTTCACACAGTACCCATTGGTAAAATGATGTATAAACCATAAAGTATTATTACTGTCAGTTTGGGTGTTAAAAAAATCATCAGAGATACACCAAGAGGTGATATCACAAATGATTACAATGTCATCAATACTATCCACAACAAGAATGAGGAGAAGTGTCAAAATGTAAGCAGGAAAGCTAATAAATATAAAGTTAAATCCACCACAAAGCTAAAATGTAAAAAATATCTTAATTTGCAGTAAATTAAATGGAAAAAAAACCGCATTTTCTCTTGGTTATTATTACTCGTTGTTTGTTACATTTAGAATGTCTTCTTTTAGCCTTTTTAAACCCTATAGTCTTGGGTAATAGTCTAATTTAGAGACATGGTTTGACAAGTATGGTTCAATAAAACAAACAACATCCCAATACAGGGAACGTGTTCAGCAAATTTCATATTTCATTACAATTTCAAGCATCCACCGTCTCTCAACGTGCTTTAATCCCTTGATTACTCGTGCCCAATGCCATACGGCACAATTATTTGTGAATGCGAGTAAATCTAAATTTATTCAATAATAATCATTATGGCTTCCCACATTACAAAATTCCTTTGTAGTGGAAAAATATGGAGTTTGAGCATTTCATATTATACTCACACTTTACTGATATTTGATAAATATTTTGTATTAAACAATTGGGGTACTGTGAATACCTTCTTAAGCTCTTTAAAATACTACTTAGAATCCTCCACAACGCGTTTCATATGCTACAGTTATATTTATAACCTACATAAAGATAATCCATAAAAATCATGGGCGCATCATATCAAATAGATGACGTCATAAATTACTATGCAAGTGAAACTCTTAAAGGATAATATTATTCTAATTACAATAAGGTCAACAACCCACCCATTTTCATTAATATTAGTCTCAAACATTCTATTATGAAGGATTCAAACTGACGCCATATTTTGGTCACATGAAATCTTAAATGAATGGCCACGCCAAGGATAAAGACGTTTGTAATTTCCAGACATTTTTTTGACTGAGAGATACTGTCATTTTCCAAACCAAAAGCACCGTAATCTGATTGCTGGAAGAGGTGTTCTTTACATCCTCCGGGCCAGTCCTATAATTAATGTCACTCCCCAAAAGGTCGTAAAATCCACAATGATAAACTTTCTACATCAATTATATTTTCTCCTGAAGATGACGTCGTAGGTATTGACCAGTAAATTTAACAAATTCTGGTCTAGTTTATGAATATTTGAGGACACCTCCTTTACAACAGGGTATGCATAAAGGCAAAGGTGACAATATAAGAAGACAAAATCATCTCTCAACCATGTCTAGAAAGGTTTTAATCGTGTGTAAATGACACAATGTGTTAGCAATTTACTTCGTCATAGAATTGTCTAATCTTAGCGAAAAAAAAATAATGGTTGGTTTTCTTGAATTACTTGTTGCAAACTGCCTGGAAACAAAATCTGATGCGTCTACAACAGAGATAGGTTTGAACCAAAAGGATGCGCTAATAACAAAGTACATCTTGCACAATTCTTTCATTTAAAAGGCTCTCGTTTTCAAATCCACAGTGAGTTGCCTATCACTCTTTAATGACTCTCCTTAGTTGTTTAATAAACACTGATTTCATCTTTAAGGACCCCTCTTAGGGTCCTATGATAAAATTATATCATTACATACAAAACTGCAATTGTCTAAATAAATTCTGTAAAGAGAACTGTAAAAAGCACCTTTGATTCTCTATAAGTACTAAGTTCAATAAGGGTCTAAAACCGGCATCCTGAAATGCCTTTGACGCTTCTGGTACCATTTGCCCAGTTATTAATTGTGACTGAAATCGCTTATGTGCATAACCCATCTAAGTCTAATCATGTTGTTCCCTGTCCCTGAAAAATAGAAATGTTAATTACAAACCAATCAAAGTCACTAGGTTACCATAGAAAACTTAAATGCCGAAGTTGCATTATAGGCAAACTAAAGGGAAGCATAATACATACCTTAAAAAAGTCCATTTGCGTTAGTAATCATTAGAATATATAAAACCTTAATAGGTATTTGCTGGCACCACTAAACTAGCTCAAAATACTTCTGTAAGTTGAGAGAGAAATCTGATATGGGATGATAATAATGATCAGCAGCATTTGCGCATTTATCAATCGACTAGACCCATTTTCGGTACTTCAGCCTTCTTTGATCATCGATGGTAATGGGGCCGGCTCAATACTTTGACATATCGAATAATACCCTGGTTTTCAATAAATCACAGAATCCATACGTTTTTCGCAGATGTAACCGCCACAGCTTGAAAAAATACCAGGTCCAAACGTTAAATGGGCAGGCCACCCATGTATCTAGACATTGGATTGGAACGTTCCAGGATATTTTACCACAATAATTTTGATAAGGAGGATCGAGCGGAAACTAATGTCCAATCTAATGTTGGTCCAGGACAACCGCCGATACCAGTGACAAATCATGGATCAACGTAGATTTTGGCATCTACCATCAACTAAATGCCCAAAAATCTTGGCAATTATTATAGACGCGAGCTCTGCAACAACCATAAAATCCTGAAAGAACCGCACGCGATCGCAACCGCCCGGGCGTCCAGTCAACTGCCGAACGCATAACTGGAATTGAGACCATCTTTCCTGCATAAGGCGAAGCAAGCAAGGCGCGCTAAAATATGTCGTCGATATTATTTCTGCTGAAGCCAGTCTTTAGGAAACCGATCAACGGCAGCATCACCGCTGTCCATGGCGAGACCGTAATCAGACGCTGCGTCAAAGAAGAATACGTATGCACCGCGTCGCCAGCAGACGATCAGTTAGCCTTTCCGACGCCGAAGGATTTGCGCAGCTTATACGCAGCTTCTTCCTTTTTTCCGGGAAACGATAATGAGAATACAGCATCAGCCTTGTAGACGGCGACCAGATCAGAACCTGATCGCGCCAGCTGAAACCATCCTCTAGTTATAGAGAGTTTGTCTGCCATGCTTGAAACTGAATTTCACAGCACTAGAATAATAAGAGATTTGAGAATCCTCAGTTTGAAAGGCAGACATTTTCACAAAATTTATTTCAACAGAAGCAACTCATACCATAGTATCTAAATCCTGTAAAAGTAAATCAACGCAAAATGATTCTGATCAGAAAAATACCGAATACTTTTGATTGGGCAAAGTAATACAGTAATAATATGAGATTACACGATACTGCAAAATCACAGAATAAAACTCACTAGACACCAAATATATTTAGTTTCTCATTTAGTTTTTCACATATCGCCATAAAACTTCAACACAACCATTAAATACAAAATTCAATAAGCAAACACCACAGAAAAAGATTGAAAACCAGGCTAGAAAAACCTTAAACTAAAATTTAGAGACAAAAAATATTTCACCTGATCTGGAAATACTCCAGCAGATAATTTTAACCCCCAAATCACAGTGTGAGAGCTATAAAAAAGTTTATCAAAAACTAAATTTTTCACATATTTCAGAAGAAAGAAAAAACATCCCATGAGGCCGAGATTAACTGTAAGCATCAGGTAAACCACTCCATGATCAATATCAAGGAGTCACAGCCAGGGGAATCCAAGCAATTATCAGGAGGTATTGAGGCTTTAATCAAGTAAAAAAGAAAACAAGTTTATTCCATACACAACTTGCATGGAGACATACACAGTGAAATGCGTTTTCAGTATATAAAATGAATATGAACAACGGTTGAGGCGTTAATATCAAGAATTTATGTATGAACCAGAATTATAGTAAGTGGACTGTCTTGCAAAATGTCAAAAGCTCGTGAGGTCTAAATCTTAGAATGCTATATCTATTATTCTATGAAGGTTGACTCAATATTTATAGAGTACACTTTCAGTCATGCTGTTTAACTAACTGAGTATAGGCATAAGGTGGGAAGAAAAGAACCTTTTTCTTTTTAACTTATATTAGTCGCAAAAGCTGCCTTTCGTAAAAAAAATAACAATAACAGATAAGAATCAGAATACACGCTAAAGAGTCGCAAAGCATGATGCCTCTCTCATAAATCAGTGTACCTTTAGTCCTTCAGAACCTTTTCTAATTCCCTCATTCGTAGTATAGGTCAAATTTTAAATATTTGTAATTTTAATTTTTTTTAGGTATTAATAATAAGAAATGGGTTTTAGGATGTTTGAAACCTAAGAGATGAATATAAAAATAGAAAAAATATTAATTATTAGCCAAAAACGTGCAAGAAATCGGCTATGAATATAAAGAGAAAATGCTGTTTCTAATCTGGAATTATTTCTCTGTTATACATATAACTGACAAACAAGCTTATAAGTACTTACGCATCCTTGTAATTGGTGTTGTGTCGCAAAATGTATTTTGTGTTTTGACAATGAACCGATAATCAATAAAGTTAACGGGGAAGAATTTTTAGTACTGTGAGGTGGTACTTGTTTGCGGAGCGAGTTCTTTCCAGTTCAATAAATTTAATATTTCTATTTTCTTACAGCCCATATTTTTTGCTTATACTATCGACATAAAAAGAGCATATATTTGGTATATTTTTTCCTTAGATACGAATGAAATTGAGCATGTTCAAATATCTATGTATATATAGGTAATTTTTGCTTAGTTTTATCGTTAAGGATATAATATTGAGTATTTGTTTATAAAAGAACCTCTTGCCCTTGACGAATTTGATCCAAAATTTGATGCATACTTACAATTTCGGAGTAAATACCAAATATCATCACTTTTACTCATTGTATTTTTTAAAATTATCTTGTTCACGTACAATCAGACAGCTCCAATTCCAAAAATATTTCTTTTTGACTGAAGAAAGTCTACAAAGTGAAATATCCCGAATTCTACTGGTTGAAATTTTTAATTAATGCAATACTTTCTCTATGTATCTGCTAGGTTGAGAAAATAGAGACTGAAGAAGTAGCAGTGAAGTATTGAAAGTAAGTGACCACCGAGTCTTAATATGACTTTTTCGCCCCTTGAGGTCATTAGTGCCTTCGAAAGTGTAAATGGCGCCCAGTGAAAACGCATTTTCTTTTTGCTCCAGCATATTGTGCATTCAAAAGTAACAAAACCTTACTGACGTTAATTCTCCATTACGCGCCATAGTTATTATTGTAAACAACTATATAGACAGTTATGCCCCTGTCCTTCGTTGCTATTCCACTGAGAAACAGACGTCTAGCAAATACCATTCTTACAACAAAAATACTGAAAAGACTTGCTGAATGTAGTTTTTATGACATGAATCCGCAATGCACATCAGGTAGGGATGGAATGGATGGATTGGAAGCCACCTACTGTGGTGTTGATTTTGTTCCGCAAAAAATTTCCGGCGACGAGATATTTGTCCGTGGGTGTTTGACCATCAACTGCTTCATGCCACGGGGGTGAATATTTCAACTATGCTTAACAGCAAGATCAAACATTTTGACTCATTTCTAAGAAAAACAAAAACAATTATTACTCTCCTTCATAAGTCGATAGTATAAGGAAAAAAAGTCATGAATAATAAAGATTGTATTTTTTGATCCCGCAAGAGCTCGCATCTCTAGCAAATGCAATCTCAAAGTACTAATCCTTCTCCGCTTGAAATATAATATTTCAAGATAAAAAAATATCAATACGAATACACACATTCACGTGCCATTATAAATCAAAATGCAAGCAATACAAAAGCGAATACTAGAATAACGAACAATAAAGTCAACTTCATTCATTATCTTTTTGGCAAAATACATTTTGTTACGTAATAGTAAACAATGGCGGCGAGTCGGGGGTGTTTTCTCCCCACACAGCCAAGGGAGAAATTAAATTTAAATTCATTTTAACTCCCTAAAACGAAGAATTATAAAAAAAAGCAAAGGAATCCAGTGAAACCAGATAATTTTGTAGCTAAATTTTTGAATTTGTTGTCTACCTTCCATACTCCCAGATACTTTAAATTTTATGCCACCGCTCCACCCCCCAAACACTTATAACTTCCAATCGCAGCTACTGATGCTAATAATAAGGATGCATAAAGTATATGTAAGCGTTTTTTGTCAGTTAAAAGAATAACAAATCAATAATTCCCAGATTAGAAAACAACTTGTTTTATTTTATCCATAGCCGATTTCATGCACATTTTTGGCTAATAATGAATATTTTTGCATACTCACAGTATGTTTTAAACACTCTACAAACGTTTTTTTCTATCAATGAATAAAAAGTACAAAACGTTTAATTTGAACTTTTATACTGCAAATAAGAAATTAGAATAAAAGTTTGAACTAGAGCAAAAATTTTCAAATTTATGAGACTTTATCGTACTCGCGGCACTTTAAAACATGTTCCGATTGCCATAAAATTTTATTTTTTGTTAAAAATTTTTTTGCATCAAAAGGCAGCTTTTGCGCACTATTACAAGTTTTTTAATTTTTTCCCCACCCTAGTGTGCACCTACGCGTTCCACAGCTTTATAGGCTGCAACAGATGATACATATACTATAAAACATCCACCTCGCTTTTGAATCAAAAGCATAGCTGCTTGTGACAAAAGAAAAGCTCATTTACATTTCATTTGTATCAAAGATTTTATCCAAGGCTTTTTTATTTGCATCCAAATCACAACAAACTGCAGAATTCTCTGCAGCATTGCTAACCAATATATCGATCCCGCTATACTTTGTAACAGCGAGATCTAACAATAATATTCTGTCTTCCTGTTTACCTACATGACAAAGAATTCCAGACGAATTATCACTTATCGAATTTAAATCTGAAACATCTTTGACCACGTTCTCTTTTTTCCATATATTTACGACAACAGACGCTCCATCGTTTCCTAAACGTTTAGGAACGCATAGACAGTAGCAACTTTTCCCGAAAGTTTCCCTTGTAAATTCGATGTGTTCCATATTTTGCAGACTTCAAAAGATTCAAACTGCTCATTTTGTGAAAAGCACTACGAAACATCCTTGAATGAAAACAAAACAAAGTGAATTACACTCCTTATAATCAAATGTCTGTGATGCTCACTGTGTGAAATGTGTTGTGATAAAATAATTGCAGGTTCGCTTTAAAATACAACATAAAATCTTTATTTTCCTCAAAGCGTAGTTTACACAGGCGCCTTAATCTCAGTCTAATTGGTTTGTTTGTGACCTTAAAGCGAACATCATGAGAATTTTTTTTGGCAATTTATCTCTCACACTAAGTCAATATTGTCGCGAAATAAAATCTTGCGTATGCGCAAAAAGACCGGCAAAGGCAAGTTCTTGTCCCAACGTGGCGTTTACTTTAGCAATATCTCTTAACCAGGTGCAACAACACATAAAAAACAACTCACGTACTGAAGACATTAACTTTAAAGTACAAATAAAAAAAATTACACGAAAAGCGAAAATTATGTATCACGAGAATTCACAAGAAACGAAGAAGCACTATGTGTACAATCGTGTTTTTCACGGATCTAGGAATATTATAAACTGTACTAAAAATATTAAGAATTAGTTCTAAAAGACTTATTCTGTCTAAATATATAATGTACTAAAAATTGGTAACTTATACATTATAACCAAAAATATATATAATTTCAATCGTCAACAAATCTAATACTAGCATAAAAAAGGTTCGAAAACAATGATTGTAACTTATTAATGCTTTTTAGCAACACTTTTTAAGGAGAATGTTGCATTTATAAACGATAATTACAAAATAAAGAGGTTTGATAAAAAAAATAATGCGGAGGTTTATTTTTATTTTGCATGAAAGAAAACATTTTGTGTACTAAAACAATGACCAATCCTTCTGTGTTTTCTTCTGCCAACTGTTTTTTGAATAGTCCTGTCCCAAACGGTGCAAGGTCTATCATTTGGGGCTATTATAATTCTGCTATGGTATGACGCGAGAGTCAGCTACCAGATTTTGAATCAGATCATTATATAATGCAAAGGTTAGTAGAAAAAAAGGTAAGTCCATACAAGCTAGTTCTGTAAATTCACTATAAAATACAAGAATAACATTTTTGAATCGGCATTATATGGTAAATTATTAATTTGTGTTAATAAAAAAATTCTCCCCAAATCTCATCACAATTATTTCATTTACGTAAATCACAACTTGCTAATACACCGAATAGTGTGTGTGGTATACAGTCACCAAACCAATAGCATTAAGGTAGATGTATGAACTGATTTGATTTAGGTTATCTGTTTTCTGCTTATTCCATTAAAAAAGAATTGATTTAGAATTCCAGAAAAACTCACAATTTTTTACGGAGAAAATATCATTTAATTTAATTTTGTATACAATTATTTAGTGAAAAGAAACGGCAGGTGAAAATGCAACAGGGCAAGTTAATAACATCAAGAAGAAAATAAAGAAGTAGGATACTTGACCATACGTACGTTTTCCTAGACAGAGATAACCAGGTCGTAAACGTATTTTATTTTACCTTTAAGTACAGTGATTCATTGATGGCTCAATCAGTGCTGAAAGTCCCTCGCACAGGTAGGCAAAATATACAAAAAAAGCAAATCTTTTCACTTTTCATCTCAGTGATATAGTGGAAGTTTGTCATGGTTATACACGAATTGGAAATATCATGGATTTTAAACATACATTTAAGGCTTCTGAGAATTAAGATAGAATATGATAAATAGACCCACTAAGTGTATAGTTTTAAACATATTTTAAAAAAAGTCACATAGGATACTGATCCAAAAAAAGTTAGGGGATACTATTCAAAGTTAGGGACAATTGATTACACAGGTCCGCTGCAATTCAACTGACCAGCGCATTCAGTTTGGGATCAGCTGGTCTGGTACGAGCATACAGCAAAATCTGGCAACTAAAGAATATAGAAAACTAAGTTAAGAATCATTTGCTGGGGTACTTATTTACCGAATAAAATTACCATAATATGATACAATCGTGGCAAACAATTTTAGCAAGAATTTGCAAAAGATTGAAATTGTTTTAATTCCATTTTCTCCGCCTGTTAGAGTTTTATTTATTTATTTATTATTTTGAACAAAATCTTTACCTAAATCTTTTTTTACTGCTGTGCCTAGTCATTTAACGTTTTCCTGCCATTTCCATTATTTAGACATTTCTTTCGATCTAATTTTCTGCGCATCATACTTAGTCTTCTTTGCCATTTTCAAAATGTGGAATCCCAGTGAGTCTATTTTCAGCTTCATAATTTTGAGCTTGCAGTGTTATTTTAAAGTTTTTCTATTTTAGGAATTTAATTTTCTTGTATTTCATCTTTCCATAAAATGCAAATTCTTCAATCCGTTAATGCCTGTTCTCACAATTCCTAGCTCCACTCACAAGCGTATCATTTACTAAATAAATACTTAATTATTTATTGGGTTTTGAACTAATGTATTCTTAATAACCAGGGTTGATTTAATACCAGCACACAGCACACATGGCACTGAACA
>BGPR01047171.1:1812-11855 GCA_013235015.1 Araneus ventricosus
CCCAACCGGGGGTACCATAATAGACCCCTAAGATTCAAAGCACTCTTTCTTTAAGATTTTTACGTCATTTCTTTGAGCTAGTCACTTCACTTGACATCCATACTAGCAGCTATTTAATCGGAATCGTATGACGTTGTCTCTTCGATTCCCGAAGCTGATATGTAGATCTCCTGATTATTAGCAGAGTATATATGCTTGTCTCTACTATGTCATTTTGATACGGTCTGTAGATCCTCTAAGCATTCTCTTCTCGGAGAGACATCAGTGCTATGTAAGCTGTTGCTGGTACTGTACCTATAAGATGTAGGACGAGTATCAACCCTGTTAAATGGAAATGTGGTATTCTGTAAATATGTTCTTAAATGTGGTCGTCCAAATAAATGTCTATTTTAACTCACATGTTTCGTCATTCCTGAGATAATAAGAAACGCTCTATCGTATAGAAATTCCACTGCAAAAAGCCAGGACGCTTTCAGCTTACTATCCAGCAGCTCTTCATAACCAATGTTATTCAAGCTGCCTGTCTCTACTACAAGGATTATAGTTTTTACGAATCTAAATAAGAAAGAGACTAACAAGTGATATTGACAAACTCGCTTCCTGTGCTTGACATCATTGTTATCTCAACAAGTGATATTGGCAAACTCGCTTCCTGTGCTTAACATCATTGTTATCTCAACAAGTGAAATTCATCTCCCTCCTGTCTGTCATGCATCAAGACTCGCAAGTTGTGGGGCTTGCAGCCCCAATGAATTGCGTTTCCCTTCAACAAATGTTCTGTTTTGCGGGGAAGGACTCAACTGCCTAGTGGTAAGGTCGGTTTGGGTTTCGGAAACGAAGAATCGAAGGTTCGAGAGTCGATTCCGAAGCTCCGTCGTTGTAAGTGGGGTATCTGCGAGATAAATCTGCCATCGCTCTTCTTATAACGTCACGTATGTGTGGCGTAGAAGTACGCTTCTAAGATGCCACACTTGTCATTGGCCCTCGGTTCGAAATGGCGAGGTCTGTCACAAAACAGTCCTAATATAGCTTCAAAATGTGACACTGATTTAACCAGACATGCAAAATACCCATCCCCTCATCCGTCACTATAACCTTTTCCATAATTCTATTTATTTATTTGAAAGAAAAGCACATTGCAGAGAAAAACTCCTGTTACAGAATGCAGGTAAAAAATGAATAATAAACACACAAAGAACAAAAGCTGTAATCAGAGAATCTTAAAGATGGAGAAAACGTATTAGAAAATTGAAAGTTGTTTACAGAGAATATAAAAGTTCAAGACACTAAATCATGAAAAAATTTAAAAACCTATAAATAATTTAAAACGGATACACACAATCACAAAAACATTAAAAAAGAGGCTACGATTCTAAAAGTTGTGTACTGTTATATTAATACCATGAGAACACATTAAGGATTTGAAAAAAAAATGAAAACATTAAACCTAAAAACCATTACTAATATAATAGCCCAGACCTCTCGGTAACGTTGTGACGTCACCAATATTAAAACTACTCGAGCCATAGCACTGCGAGACGTTAAACGCCACTATTTCATTGTTAGAGAACCTAAATTTCAGTAATTTTAAATTTAAAAGAGTAATTGTGGTTATAATTTCAAATTTAATAGCTCTAAAATAGTGAAATAGAATTTCTATCGATCGATTGATATAAAATTTATCTCGCTATGATCAATAGTTCCCGAGAAATTTTAAATTATATTAATCATATATTTCAAATTAATTTCCGTTTTTCAAAAGAAAATAGTAAATTATGTCAGTGGTATATCATGCGCGTGATATAGTTTGGACGCCACGATGCATCTTATTATTTAGTGCAATCGTGATGATATAATTTGATTATATTTTTTGGCAACGTTTGACGAGTAGAGAAGTGCTTTGTTTTGAAACTAGATTTTCTATCTATCTAGATTATATCTACTAGACTTTCAAGATTTTTTTTAGACCAAGAGGTTTCTGAATAAAGAAATATGTAAATAATATGTAAATAAAAAATATATATTTCCTATCAAAAAACATGTTTATTTTAACATATGTTTATTATTTATGTATGTATATTATATGTTTTATTTAAACATATGTTTATTTGTTTTCAATCAATGCTAAACATTTCTCTATATATATCTATTTAAACGAGTCAAATTTGACGGGGAATCTCTCGAATCAAGAGGCAATTTGCACCCGTCATACCATGACGGGTTATTTTTCTAGTTTAAAAAATAAGGATTAAAAAGTAAAATATCTATATCTAATCCAGAAGCAATGAAATGAGCATTTCTAGGTCCCGATTTCCTCCGTAATAGGGCTTGATTATCAATTATTCGACCGGCGCCAAACTTCACCAACAGAAGGCCCGAAGCGAGCGAAGGACCCTCCCACTCATGAGAAATGGCATCGCACCACTCGAACGACTTGTGCCTCACTGTTCACACCAGGACTCGATGAAATGAGCAGCCCTTCCTCTTCACTTTCTCGTATACGAAGTATGCGAAGAGAAAGTACTGTAATCGTCACAAAATTCGAACTCGAGATTTTGACGAATCGCCACGTTTTAGACCTCCCTGAGTCCGAAAAACACAATTTGGGAATTATGTCCGTGTGTCTGTGAACACGATAACTCGAGAACTATTAGAGATAAAGGGATGAAATTGGGTATGTGGTCTTTAAACATAATTTGAAGGTTTCTATCAAATATTGGACAAAATCCGTCAACGGGAAGTCTGTCTGCCCGTGTTCATGTAAACGCGATAACTCAAAAACTTGAATAGCTAGATGGATAAAGTTTGGTACACAGTTTATCAGCAGGAATGTAAGTCAATATCAAATGTTGGGCCAAATCAGTCAAAGGGTTGACTGTCTGTCGGTCTGTATAATCGCATACTTCTAAACATTGTAACTCGCAAATCCTACGGCTTTGATAAATAAAAATTGGTATAAGGCTTGCTAACATTAATTGTAGATCGATGCCCAATTTTCGTTTGAATCGGTCGGAAAAAAGGTGTTCAAATCGCTTATTTGTCTTTTCTCATCACACAATGACGCGAGGCCGTTATTGAGTAATTGCGCGATTCACTTGCGCTTATCCTTTCCGCTTCTACTCGCGCCTGTCGCCTCCAAGCTTCCGATCCCCAGTCTTTTTTTCTCGACTGCATTAGGGACGCTTGTTTGTCTCACTATTTTATCTTGTTTTCTTAAAAAAAAAGAGATACTAAGGCTGAAAAGATAGAATTTGTAGAAAAATAATGCACAACCTCTGACTATTTTTTCTTGTTTTCTTAAAAAACGAGAAAATAAGGCTGAAAAGATAGAATTTGTAAAAAAATAATGCACCACCTCTGACTATTTTTTTCTTGCTTTCTTAAAAAAAGAGATAATAAGGCTGAAAAGATAGAATTTGTAGAAAAATAATGCGAGGTGTTGTCTATCTTCAATAAAAACGGTATTTTGAAGGAAAAAAGTCTTAACGTTCAGAAATGAATTTCAGCAGCCTTTATATATAAACTAAAATAAACTCAAAAGAACTATTAAATTTTGCTTTAGTAATACGAAATTTCTGCAAAAATCGCCTCAGATATTACCATCTATTGATGAAATTTTTTTTTCCATTTATTTTTTAAAAAACTTTTCCTTCTTTTTCTTAACTTCACCTGTGTTTTTTTCGGTTTCCACAGAGTTCATCACTTTTACTGCATACAAGTGAAATTTTGCGTCGTTGGAAGCAATAGAACCGGCTCTAGGGCCTTCCGAATAGGCGAGCTTTAAGCATAACAATCAATCATAATAAGTGATAACTTAATCAATAATAACCGATTGTATTTGTTGAATTTTTGTACAATGTATCACTTTTTTTGTACTTTTCCCCGCTGACCGTCAAAACGCTCCATACCCAATGGGTGAGAGGGTCGGCGTGGGTAATAAATAAATAAATCATAACAATCCTGTAAATCAAAATTTTAGTAATATAACCAGACAACATTTCGGAAATTCGGAAGTTCCGGAATTCAAGAAATAAAAAAATTGGTACTCCGGTTTATATCCGGACTACAGTCACCTCTAAATAAATTAATATTAAACATTCTCTTGTACAATCAGTGCCTACATCCTTTCCTAAATGAAACTCCAAGAAGCTAATTCGAGCATTTTCAAACAGAACAAATTTTAGCTTGTTAACGCTTGAATTAATTTAAGTCCTAGATTTCAATAAATATCTGTTAAATTATGTTTAAAACACCAAGATTAAATTAACTGTCAAGTAAAATTAAATTCAGAGAAAATATTTTTTGGGGTTTGTTAAAAATTTTTTTAGAAAAAATAAAAAAAAATCGTTAGAAAATCATTTTTAAAAAACCTTTTTCGCATGAATTTTAAAGATTTTTAATATATCGTTGCTTAACAAGCAGTATCACATATCTGAATTTTAAAAAATTTCAAACAGGTTAGAAAATACTCAATTTTTCGCAAACACTAACGGATATTTCTGAATTTTGTTTAACATGTGATATAAATATAAGACCACATGTCAGATGTGAAAAATATTCAGGAATATTCGTTATTGGTTGCGAAAAATAGAGTTAGTTTTTTCTTCCTCTTTGAAATTCAAAAAAATTGAGATTGGTGGTGTTGCTTGTTAAGCGACGATATAGCGAAATATCAAAAAATAAAGATTATTTTCTAATTACTTGCATTACCTCAAAAATAAATAAAAGGAAAAGTCAATCCAATCAAAGGAATCAATCAAAGGAATCAAAATCAATCTAAGGAATCATTGAAAATCAATCAAAGGAATCAATGAAAATCACTCAAAGGAATCAACGAAAATCAAACAAATGAATCAATGAAATCAATCAAAGGAATCAAAATCAATATAAGGAATCAATCAAAGGAATCAATGAAAATCAATTAAAGGAATAAATCAAAATCAATCAAAGGAATGAATGAAAATCAATTAAAGGAATCAATCAAATCAATCAAAGGAATCAATCAAAAGAATCAATCAAAGTAATCAATAAAAATAAATAAAAAAAATAAATTAAAATAAATTATAATAATTAATTTAAATCAATCAAAGGAATCAATGGAAATCAATCAAAGGAATCAATCAAAATCAATCAAAGGAATCAAACAAAATCAATCAAAAGAATCAATCAAAATCAATCAAAAGAATCAATCAAAATCAATCAAAGGAGTCAATCAAAATCAATCAAAGGAAATCTCAAAATGACGACATTTTGATCTCAAAATCTTTCTAAGTGGTGATCTATGCCTGTTGAAAATTGTTTGGGAATGCCTTTGATTTAATAAACAAAGTAAAAAAAGAAACGGGGGAATGCATTCAACAGTGAAAATGTAACCGTCTTCAAATAAGGACGCTGGGCTTTAATGGGTTAAATTGAAGAGATGTGCCGAGATCTTTAAGAATCCCATCGCCAAATTTTCCAACCAGAAATGCATCATTGTGAACACTTATTCCCCACTTACACAAATTGCAGCCGCCTTCTCTTAGTGAGAGAAATATTCACATTGATTACCTCTTCATTTAAGGTAATTTTCTTCATCGATTCACTCTTATTTGCTGGTGATCGGGACGTAATTGCCGCATGCGATAGTTCATTAAGATCTGCAAGCGTGCCTTCGGAAGTTCCTTCCCTCTCTTTTCGTTGTTCGGCTGGATTCCTTTATGTGATGAACGATTGCCTGCAAAATGCTCCCCATATCTGGCGACAGTGTCAATGCATGGAGAAATTTCGCCAAGAATAAAATCTCGTGGATATAATCCCAGGAAAATTTATTGTGTCAAAATTTGTTTAAAAAGTCTTTTTGAGGGTTTGAAGGATCAAAGAATTCAAAATGTCATTGATGAGAATCATAAGTCTTTTAATTTTATCCTATTATAGGGGATAATAAAGTAATGTTAGATTTCACGAATTGGCTGTTAAATTGTCTTTATTTTTCTGTGGCCAGGTGTTGATTGAACATTTCATTCTTTAAATTATATCTTTCTAAGGTTTTCAGATATGTTTCCTTGGTGAGAACATAGAAAGAGATTTCGGAATAGAAAGAAGGCTAAGTCTAATTAGACTGTTTGCCACGCGAATGATGGGAACGATTTGAATATTGGAACTTTTTCGAGTTGGTAATCAAATTGATAACGAAACACTTAGCCCTCTCTTTGTGTAACAGTGACTTGGTAAAAACATTTTCGGTTTCTGAACTCCAGTAGGATACGGTGGCCTAGTGGTAAGGTGTCAGCCAGGTTCCAGGTTCGAAACCCGATTCCACTGAAGATCTGTCGTGTAGTGGACTTGTTGTACGTTAAATCATACGTAAGGTTGAAACGTCTTCCCGTTGGTGTGGTGCGGAAGTTTGGATAGGGGGCGGCCAGCTAAGGTGTCGTTCTCGTCATTTGACCGCGGTAAAAATGACGAAATCCGTCCCAAAATAGCCCTCGTGTTGCTTCAAAACGGGACGTTAATATAACTAAACTCGACTAACTCTCTAAAAACATCAGGTGTTCAAGAGCCCATTCTACTAAAATTTTGCCTTCTGTGTGGGGCTAGTGGACGTTAAACCGATCATTCACGGGGACTCTACGCTACGCAAATCCGAACACTCCATGGGCCGAGGTGACCTAGTGGTAAGGTCTCAGCTTCGGGACCGGAAGGCTCTAGGTTCGAAATCCGATTCCACTGAAGATCCGTCCTGGTGCACGCCGTGGGTCAAACGTCTTCTCGCTAGTGTGTTGAGGGAGTTGCCAGCTCAGGTGTCGTCCTCGTCATCTGACCACGGTTCAAAATTAGGAAGTCCGTCTCAACATAGCCCTCGTGTTGCTTCAAAGCGGGGCGTTAATATGACTAAACTAAACCGACCACTCCACGCCAGGAGAGTGAAAAATTCTCTATTTTAAGATATGTAGATGTTCCTGCCAGACAAAGATTGTTACATACTTTTGTAGCACTGTGTAGTCGATAACTATAAAGAATGAGAAATTAATGTTTATTTTCGATTTTACAAAAATACACAACTAATGGAAGTCATTTCTTGCGGATCTGGTGCACACTAAATGTAAAGTCGAAGGCCAATCGTCCCCGCTGGTGTTGTGCAGAAATTTGGAAAGGTGGTGGCGGCTCAGTTGTTGTCCTAGTTATCTGGCTATGGTTCCGAGACGACAAGTTATTGACAAGTATCGTTCCAAAATAGCCCTCTTCTGGCTTCAAAAATGGACGTCCACATAAATAAACAAATCTAACATTTATTCAATCCCAAATTTCCCCTCAAAACTTAGTTAAACCTAGTAGCTAAGATAGTTATGATATTTGTGGCATAATAAATCTGTATGAATTAAGATAATCGTTAATAATATGATTTTCCTTGATTAATCATATTTTAAAAAGTAAATAAATTACGATTTTTACGATGATTACGATAAACGACGATTTTTAATAAATAAATCGTTTGCATTGGTGCAATAAAATGATTACAAATAAATAAATGGTTTGCATTGGTGTTATAAAATGATTACAAATAAAAAATCGTCTGCATTATTGTAGTATTATTACAAATAAAGAAATCGTCTGCATAATTGTAATATTATTACAAATAAATAAATCGTCTGCATTATTGTAATATTATTACAAATAAATAAATCGTTTGCATTAGTCTAATGAGAGGTTTACAAATATTAAAATGACGAGCTGTTATGCCCGGCGTTGCTCGGGATTAAAACACTTTTATATCTAATATTTTTAATGAAAAAACGTTTTTTTTCCTTGTATAGAAAATTATAATACAGAAATTCTTTTATCGTCTGAAACATTTTTACTTCAAATTTCGTTCATAAATAGTGAAGAATAAGAAGGATTTTGACGAATTCTTTTTGGGTCAATTAATTAAACGGTTAAATTTAGATTAATAAAAATCGTCAAAATAAACCAGATCAATAGTTGTTCCCGATATAAATTATGAATCGTCTGCTTTTAAACTTTTCTTTAATATTCTAGCAGAATTTTGTTTATATGTTCTAGCAACAGCTCTTCATATGTATGCTTGTTCTTTAACAATAAAAAATGCATTGCTACAAATTGTGAATTTTATACACAATTGAATTTTTTAAAATTATTGAAATGAGAGCAACAATTTTGAACGCAAATGAAATTTGTGTCACTGAAAAGCTATTTTTTAAACTTTAATATGGTATAAAAATAGTTATTGTAACATAACACTTTCGAAATATATGAAAAAAACGCAAAATCTTGCTTAATTTTTAATTAAAAAATGCAATTAACTTTTGGACCTTTTAAAGTTGACAGTAATCTTCCACTTCTTTTAAAAATATTTATAGAAATAAAAAGAAATTCGTTCCAAGTCTCACCGTTGCATAGCAACGAAGTATCATTAAAATTTGCTTTATTTAATAATCGTCTGCTGTAATAATTTATTTATTAAATTTTGAAAAATTAATAAAAGTTGAAGGAGACATTTCACAGATATAAAATTGGCATTATTGTAAAAGTAAAATTTTGATCTTTAAGATGGTATGAAAATATGTTTTTAGGGATAATTTGCTCCGAAGTTAATACGGAAAAACGGTTTTGGTTAATTTCTAATTAACTGACTGTTTAATTAACTTTTCGTTCTTCGAAAAGTGGACAATAATCTTCCTTCTTAAATAATAAGTGTGCAAAGTTTGGTTGAAATTTCTGCAGTAGTTTAGGGGGAGATGTGGAACATACTAACATAACAGCCACATACCCACAATGACTTTTATTTATATTAATATTATAAATAAATAAAGAAATCTTGTGTATTGTAATAAGATAAAAAAATAATTAAACTTTCCCAATGAGCTTACGCAAAATAAATAATCATTCATTCATTCATTTTTTAACGATAACCTTGCCTATAATTTATTATAATTGCCACAATTATAATAAATTTTTAAATCGTTTAAAAGTTCATATCTGGAAGTTTATGGTAATACAATAAATAAAAGTCTCTTTTAGGATGGACATTCACGACCGATCCACTCCACGAAAATTCGACTTTTCCACGCTAAAATCGTCCATCGTTAGCGTAAAAAACCGATGATAATTTGAGCTTAAAGTTGGATATCCAACTAGTCTGGATACTCAACCACTCCATTTGGACTGCCGACCCTTAAAAAGTTCTACTGTTCTTAAACGGTTATAAATATTTAATGAATAAATCGTTTGCATTGTTGTAATAAAATGATGACAAAAATAAATAAATCGTCTGCATTGCCTAAATAAGATGATTAACGAAAAATAAGTCATTTGTGCTAGCTTATCAGATGATTTAAAATTCGCCTTCACACAATGAGTATTTTTAAAAATAATAATCGATAATAATATTTTTAATGAAATTGTCCTAAAATTGCTATCATTATAATGATTCTTAAATCATTTCAAAGTCGATATCTTGAGGCGTATAATAATACATCATTTTGTACGTAAACACTTCTGTTACTTTGCATATCCTATACTGAGACATTCATGTATTACTCACTGAACTGTCTACAATATCCATAGAATTCCGTTTCAATTCATGTATCCATTTGAGTGGACTCCCCATCTTAAATTTGCCATTAAGGCACACGAAAGGTCATATTTCACCGAAGAGATACCCAATAAGGAACCCCGACCGTTGCCATGACTACCAGGTTAGATGGAATCCCCCTTCCCGTTCGGTTATTCCATAAGCTATATGCATATTCGGTCAAATCAAATAATAGGCAAGGTTTGATCCGATTATGGCTTTCTCGTTTTGGGAGCTGTTTGAATGCTGCGGGCTCGATTAAACGCCATCATCCTGGATTTGCGCGTAATCCGGGCCCCGGACGCAGTATCGAAATTTAATTTATATCTGACATTTTCTGGCGAGAGTTATATTAGCAGAGATGAAATGGTGAGCTAGAGTTACGCCCGAGAACATGTATTTAGTGAGGGAAATTGAGATAAAGGTTAGAGAACCGAGAGGAATACAGTAAAACTCCGATTAACCGTCA
>BGPR01047172.1:0-11855 GCA_013235015.1 Araneus ventricosus
AAGAAACGAATCAACAGAATAACAGTTCTTATATGCTGTGCAGAGACAAACGTAGTTACCGTTAGAGGAATTCTGACTAATACATTCTGAAGAAAGGCGGCAGAAACTTTTCTTATTCTGGAACTACTTCGTTTGACAGCTCATTGTGGGCCATTTGAAAAGTGTCATATCAATAGTTTATTTTAAAAAATCGTAAAATTATTTATTAAAAATCTTTCTAAAAGTCATAGGCAAAAAAGGCCAAAAATGATTTTAATGTCAAATGAAAATTCCAAGGGCGCTGGAAAAAGTCCAAATTTCCTGAATTTGGCCTTAAAAAGGCCAATATGGCAACCCTGCCTCTGTTCCCGAGGTCTACGAGACGCCGAGAAACAACAATGTTTACAAAAAGCAACCCTGCGTTAGGAGTTGTGCCAAGCATTTTATCAACCATCGCCAACGGTAGCCAAAAATTAAATATTATTAGGCCCCTAACTATCTTTCTAATGGTCAGATCGAGGATTTTATTAGCTTTAAAAATTCCCATGGACAACGCGGACCATTTTGCAAAAAACCGCGCATAAATCGGTCCAGTATTTTTTGAGTCTGTAGCGAACACACATACCAACATTGCCTTTTATATATAGAGATTATATCAGTGTCAATGTTTATTTTATCTTTTACTAGCAGTACGCGCAAGGCGCTGCCCGTGGAATCAAGACTTTAACAAAATAAAAAATAAAAAAAAAAACGCCCACGATGACATGCAAAAGTTTTGAAAACAAAATCAAAACAAAAGATACACATTATTTGATTTTCCTGCTTATTTTTTTCGCCTTACAGTACAGAGTACGTTAATCCAAAACAATGTTACAAAATTGGAACCTGAAAATGATTATTATACAGCAAGATTATTAAAATTGAATCCGAAAATAAAAATCGAAGTAATTCATTCAGGTGAAGGTCATGACGTATCCTGCGCGTCCGCCAATCAAAATTGTCAGCAACGTTCCGAAGAAGTGCCGCGTGAGGAACTCGATCGAGAATAATAACTCTCAACTGTCCAGAAAAATTTTATTTAAAAAAAACTTGAAAAGATATTTTAACCGTTCTTGTTTTAAATCCGACAGAACCGTTCTAGTTATAAGCTGAAAAAAATTGAAAATAATAGTGTTATTAGAAAGTCGGATGCAACAAATTTAAAAACAAAAATAACATTCCGACGCCAAAACCGACCATTTTTTAAAAATTTCTCAAAATTCAGTAAATTACGTTAGAAATTCAAAACTAACTTCATTAAAACGGAAATCGCGTCCTCTTTCCGATGGTGTATCCATTTTTGTCGTACAATTATTCAAAACCATTCTATTGAGAAATTAGTGCGAAAAATCAACCAAAACAACACAAAACATTAAATAAAAAAAATTCTAGATTAAATTTTAAAATTTCGGCTTCGAGGTGTATTCAGTCTCCATTACGACTACCTGTGTGCCAAATTTCAAGGTTGTAAGTGCGATAGATTCGTCCGGACATCGCACGCAGACACACACTCACAAACATTGCCTTTTAGAAGTATAGATTATGTCAGAATGTATTTTGTTTTATTTCCTTTTAGTAAAATAATCAATTTTTTAATAATATTTTCTTTTCGATATGCTCGGCCCCCCATTCAGTGTTATCACGCCCCCCCCAGGGGGTTGAGAATCTCTGCTGTAGATCAAAATTACGCATCAAAATTGATCGCCAGAATGAATTTGAAAGTGATACCAAACTTCAAAATGATTATTGATATATTGATAGCTCATTCGTTTCTTTATACCTTTTAGTGCAACTACGATCTCATTTGTTTCATTATCTCACTTTCGACTTCTGAGTTGCTATCGCATCCGGGGAATGTGCTGATAAATTATTATTGGAAAAAAAGATAATTGACGGATCAATACCGATACGAAAGCGATAGTATTGAAAGCGTCGATGTTTTAACAAAACGCCAGACGCAGGAAAATAAACAACATGAGGCTTTTTCTTAAATTCTGTTCGGATGGAAGAGGTTTTCTACTTCTCTGCTTGTTTCTTAAATTGATTACAGGTAAGCAAGCTTTCCAATTTTTCTAATTACAACGCATTTTTATACACACATTTTTTTTATATCTAACTTGGCTTTTTACTTTCTCGTATACGAAGAGAAAGTTTTATATCTAACTTGGCTTTTTACTTTCTCGTATACGAAGAGAAAGCATTGTAATCGTCAAAAAATTCGAACTCGAGATTTTGACGAATCTCCACGTTTTAGACCTCCCTGAGTCCGAAAAACACAATTTTGGAATTATGTCTGTCTGTGTGTCCGTGTGTCTGTGAACACGATAACTCGAAAACTATTAGAGCTACGGGATTGAAATCTGGTATGTGGTCTTTAAACATAATTTGTAGGTTTCTATCAAATTTTGGATATAATCCGTCTACGGGATGTCCGTCTGTCTGTATGTCCGCAGTCATGTGAACACTATAACTCAAAAACTTGAGTAGCTAGATGGATAAAATTTGGTACACAGTTGTACCGTCATGAATACAGATCCGTATAAAAGTTTGGGCCAAATCCGTCAAAGGGTTGACTGTCTGTCGGTCTGTATAATAGCATACTTGTAAAAATTATATCTCATCAGCCCTTTGGCTTAGATAAATAAAACTTAATCTCACGGATGCTAACATTAATTATAGATCTGTGCCCAATTTTCATCTCAATCGGTTAAAAAACAGATGTTCAAATTGTATATTCATTTTTTTTTACTTTTGATCTCCACGCGCATGCGTATTGGAAACAATATATATGCACGCGGAAGCTATGGAGCGAATTACGTCACTTGTCATTGAGCGGGAAAAGTGTGATAGATGCGTTTTAATCGGTACGTATCTCTTTGAATTTGATTCTTTACGTATATTTTACAATCACTTTAATCTACAATGAAAACCCTTCTGATAATCATTGGATTCTGGGTTACAGTAGGTCCGAATTTTTTTATCCACGCGTTGGGAAGGGAAACCTCACCTTTTTGGGGAAGTACACGATAAAGTTTAGGGGAGACTACTCCCGCTGGTTTTCATGTAGGTGACGATGGAATTTTGTAATCAATTTTTTAATCACTTCCTGATGTGCTCAAGTTTTGAAATTTCGTACACTTGTTTGTGTATTCTCGGTGACAATACACTAATTCGATAATTTCGGGACTTAATTATCAGTTAATTTAGTTCGCATTTCATTTCATACCACTGGATTCAATCGATAATGAATTTGAGGGAAAAAAATGATTTCGAGATTTAATAATATTTATCATAATGAATTATAAACCAAAGATTAAAAAGTAGAATTTGATTGAAATAACTTTGTTTCACTACACCAATAAAAGTTGTTTGTAAAAACTGTTTATGTCTTATGAAAGTAAGCTATTTACTTTCTCGTATACATAGTATACAAAGAGAAAGTATTGTAATCGTCAAAAAATTCGAACTCGAGATTTTGACGAATCTCTACGTTTTAGACCTCCCCGAGTCCGAAAAACACAATTTTGGAATTATGTCTGTCTGTCTGTGAACTCGATAACTCGAAAACTATTAAAGCTACATGGATGAAATTTGGTATGTGGTCTTTACACATAATTTGTAGGTTTCTTTCAAAGTTTGGGCAAAATCCGTCCACGGGAAGTCAGTTTGTCTGTATGTCCGTGTGCATGCTAACGCTATAACTCACAAACTTAAATAGCTAGGTGGATAAAATTTGGTGCACAGTTTTATCATCATGATTGCAGGTCCGTATCAAATTTTGGACCAAATCCGTCAAAGGGTTGACTGTCTGTCTGTATAATCGCACACTTTTGAACGCAATAACTTCTTTAAAATATTACTTTGATAAATGAAATTTGGTATGTGTCCTTCTTACCTTAATGGTAGATTTGTGTCCAATTTGTGTGTCAATCGGTTAAAAAAAAGTTGTCCAAATTGCAAATTTCGTTTTCTTTATCTTACACCCAGCACTATTGGCAATCACGCCGGCTTCTAATTCCACTTCCGCGTTGGAAAACCTTCGGAAATCGTGGTATGACGTTTCGCTTATTTTTTTCTCCACTGTGTTAGGGGTTCTTGTTCGTTTCACTCCCTTTTAGCTTATTTTTTTCTCTACATGTGTTAGGAGTATACTAGAAAGTTTAGGGGAGACCACCCCCGCTGGTTTATGTTGTTATTCATTAATAATCAAAGTGCAATTCATAAAAAAGAAGAAAACTTGTTATTCCTTTATACAAACATTCCTTGTTAAACAGGGCCTATTATTTGGCATCCCTATGCAAAAAAAAGTTCGCATGTTTTTTATCAATGAATACTTGCATTTTCACATTCATAGTAACATAACATAGACAAATTTGTTTAAAAATTTTTACTAAACAAAAGAGTATTCAAATAGAACGAAAAAGGGAAACAGTTTTTTTTTTCCTTCAATAATTTTTGTTGACTCGTCTTTTCTATATCAAAAATGCATTGATATAGGGGTTATTCAAAATTATGTCCGGTATTTTAAAATACTGTAATAAACTCATTTTTAAACATGCACTTACCAAAAGGGCTTTAACACCTTCGGAACAGCCGCTCGCTGAAGGAAACGTGTCCACCGGCTGGGAGCTGGCAAGCGCATTCCGTGCCCACCGGCCGAAGCATTTTATCCCGCTAAGCCTAACACGCATTAAAAGTGCGCGTTACATAATAATGCATAAAAATGAAAGACATAGAAATGAAACCATTTTTAAATATGCGGTAAACGATATCATATTCTAAATCATAAAAAAGTTAATTAAAATACTTGATTTTTAAAAATAAAAATATCGTGTATTTCCCTATAATTGGAAGTACCTAAATAAACACTAGATTATTGATGCAAAATTCGAAAATATAGGAAAAAATAAATATTTACATTCAATATTATAAAATACTTCAAGAAAATTGTAATGATTAACTCTTCAAAGCCTTCTGAAAAATCTTCTGTTTTAGGACTCCACTGACATGACGGAATTGGAATCGATATATTAGTACTATCCTCTTCTAATTCAGAATTTGATGATTCATAACTATCTAAAGAACTCTAATAGTTTATTGCTTTATCACTATCGTCGGAAAAATCCATAGATTTGTCATTTAAAAATTTACATATTTCCGCCTAGGAAAGTTAAAGCGTTCTTATAGCAATAACTGCAAAAATAAAACAGAGAGGCATAAAAACCCTTGACAGAATATCTCCCATAAAATCCCAACCCAAGCGAGAGGAGACACTATAAACAATCACTCCAAAACGAGTTAAAGAGCTCTTTAACACACGCTTCTATTTACACTCGCCAGCACGTGTTTCTGTTCATCTCAAAAATCAAATAATTCTAATAGAATGATTCACAGACACGTGGCCGACTACAATCTGACCTCGGAGAAAGAAATAATAATGTACGGGACCAATCTTCTGAAAGAAACATGGAATAGTAACGCCATCTGATACAAAACATTTTGTTCCAAAAGCCAAACGCATATGTGCGGCTCTCGGCCCACAACATCACTTTCGCCGTAACGCAAGTATGCGGCGCTCGGCCCTGAGATGAGTCAAGCTGAAACGCACATATGCGGCGCTCGTCCCGAAGGGGTTAAAATGTAGGAAAATTCAAACATTTTCAGACTATCCTTGTCCTGTAGCGATACGGAAATTGTGATGACGCTACTATCGCTATAACTAGGATTGCCAGACGTCCCGGTTTGACTGAGACAGTCCCGGTTTTCAGACAAAATCCCGGTGTCCCAGCCGGTTTATTTCATGTCCCGGTAAAAATTAAATTTGATTATAGATGACCAAAAAAGTCTAAAAATAATTAACCGTGAAGGATTATTTAGGATAATTACTTTATCATTTATTTCACTGTACTGTATGAACAGTGAAAACTATAGAAGAGTGATGGTCTGCTAATAAATAATATTGACATCGTATCGTCTTGTCTCGCCAATCGTGACCATGCCTTCTGCTTACCTGGGACATCAGCACCAGTTGAGAGAGTATTTTCTTTTATGAACAACGCATGGACTGATGATAGGGGTTGTGAGGTCCTGAAAAGCACCCGCCAATTTTCCCACGGAAAAAGTGACCGGGCCTCCCAGCTCGCTAGCAGAGAGCGGCCGGAGAAAAGGGCCGACAAAGCCTTCCCAGATTGCGTCATCCCGGAGGGTCTGCGTTTGAAATTCACCGCCATTTGACCTCGAGTGGACACACACGGAGCCGGAAAATGCATTGCGTACGCCTATGCGATTGAGGAGTTAAAGACAGAGTTTTGTCATTGGGAGAAAGGATCCCATCTCCTGCAAATGAAGAGCTGAACTTGTGACCCCGCCTAAAAAGGGCAGGTCCCAAGGAGGGTCTTTAAGCTGGAACCAGAGAGGAATTGGGAGGATGATCGAGAGATCAAGATAGGGTTCGTTTGGAGAACCGGAGAATTAAATTCTCGTGACGGAGAATTTGGGAAAGCAGTTCTCAGGCTGAGAAGCTGCTGTACCGGGCCTTGCCCCGTTAACCTAAGCCAACCTTTGGCTGTTTATCGCTCATCTCGAGTGGGAAGTTCTTAAGAACTCTGATTGAATTGGACGTGCCTTACGTCGCTACGAATTAACTTGGTATTTGATATAACCCGTGAGTGGTTATCTGTTAGAAATCTGAGCGGATTCATCCCTCAGATCATTATTCCGGACTTCGGACTTATACTCGCCTAGAGTAGAACTTTTAGAACTTTTTGTATTACCTCGAGTGAACTCGTGAAAATCTGCGAACTGTATCCAGATTGATTTTTGACTTGTCTTATGCTATCTCGTCCTGAGTAAGCGGAGTTGTTTGAATTGATATTAATTTGTATAATTTGTAAAAATTCAATTAATCAAGAATTTTCATTAAAATATTAATATCTTAATATGGCTGTGTCGTCTGGTGAGTCCTTCATAGCTTAGTATCGCTGAGCTAAGACCCTACAGGGTTTGATGAAGGAATCTACAGTTAAAGGCTTGATGACATGTAAAATTAATATAGGAATAGCTTGTGAAGATTTTTACATCACGATTAAAAACAAAAAAGACTTTCTAAAAAAAGTCCCAGCCAATGAAAAGTACATGTAAATATTGTTCAAATTTTTATTCCTCATCCAGAGTGTTTCTTCTTACTTAAGTAACTTATAAATATTAACATGTAAGTAATAAAATGTTTAAATGTTTATGCTTGTGTCATTTATTATTACCCCTGGTTTAGGTTCCTAATCAGTAACCATTTATTCATATCATTGAGAATAAACTACCCTCTAAAAGACTCTAAAAACCCGTCAAGGGTGTGTACCCTTGAATACCCGCGGCGCTGGGGGGGGGGGGGGGCCATTCCGGTGCCCCGGTTGAACATTTTAGAAATCTGGCAAGCCTAGCTATAACTGAAGATGGCGTGTCAGCAAGAAAGGTTTGCGTCCTGCAATATGTGAAACGGAATCTGTAATTTTAGTCCAACTTGCATTTCTTTGACGTTTTGAAAAATATATCCTACTACAGGACCGGCTTTACTAGATACGGAACCCAAATGGAAACATTTTGGATAACCACGAATATATTTCCGTTTTAATAAATAATGTGTAATAAATAAATAAACAATATGGAATTTTAATAAATAAAATAATATTTATTTTTTAAATTTTAATAAGTTTAAAAATAATAACTTTAATAATTTCACTTACTTAAAGCTTAAACTTTCAAGAAAAAAAAATTCAAGAAATTATAATTTTTTTTATTGTTTTATGATTGAATGCATTATAGAACAATTAAGTTCTCGAAGGAATTATGAGCAATATAAAGTTATTAATTCAGGATCGCTGAGGAACACAAAGTAAGGACCTATTTAACTAATGAAAACACAGAAATCTATAAAAAAACTACAATTTTTGACTTCTGAAATAGTCAGCCGGCTGCAAGAAAAAATTGTTTGCAAACGAATTTAAAAGCATGAAAAATTTCCTGAGTATAATGTTTTGAAATCAAAATGATACTCGATTTTAATTTGAATAAGTTTGTGCACCGATTTGAAGAAACACGCATGTGTAATACTCTGAACTTAGTAACAAAAGAAATGCTACAACGAGGTTGGCAAGAACTAGACTATCTTCTGGACATTGTCCGCGTGACTCCAGGAAGTCATATAGAGCATTTATAACGCAACAAAATGAAAATGTTTGAGAGTTCTTTCATTTTAAATCTGTTCTGGCAAGTATATGTTTAAAAATGAGTTTATTGTAGTATTTTACAATACCGTTTATCATTACTGATATAACAGCCCAGATCTGTCTCTCGGTAACGCTCGTACGTCAACAACAATAAAATTCGCGCCATAGCACTGCGAGACGTTAAACAGCATTATTTCATTGTTAGAGAACCTAAATTTCAGTACTTTTAAATTTAAAAGAGTAATTGTCGTTCTAATTTCAATCATATATTTCAAATTAATTTCCGCTTTTCAATAGAAAGTAGTAAATTACGTCAGTGATATATCATGCGCATGATAGAGTTTGGACGCCACGATGCATCTAATTATTTATTGCAATCCTGATGATATAATTTGATAATATTTTCTGGCAACGTTTGTTTTCAATCAATGTTAAACATTTCTCTCGTATATATATCTATTTAAATACGTCAAATTGGACGGGAAGTCTCTCGAATGAAGAGGCAATTCGCACCCGTCATACCATGACGGGTGATTTTCTTTCTACTAATATAATAGCCTAGTTCTGTCTCTCACTGATCCGGTAACGCTCTGAGGTCACCAACACTAAAACTCGCGCCATAGCACTGCGAGACGTTAAACAGCATTATTTCATTGTTAGAAAACCTAAATTTGAGTCATTTTAAATTTAAAAGAGTAATTGTCGTTCTAATTTCAAATTTAATAGTTCTAAAATAGTGGTATAAAATTTGCTATCGATTGATATAAAATTTATCTCGCTATGATCAATAGTTCCCGGAACATTTTAAATTATAGTAATCATATATTTCAAATTAATTTCCGTTTTTTAATAGAAAGTAGTAAATCACGTCAGTGGTATATCATGCGCGTGATATAGTTTGGAATGTTGCTTACCAAAAGGTTTTTTGAAAAAAGAAATATGTAAATAAAAAGATATTTCCTGTCATAAAACATGTTTATTTTATTTGTTTTCGATCAATGCTAAACATTTCTCTCTCATATATAACTATTTAAACACGTCAAATTTGACGGGAAATCTCTCGAATGAAGAGGCAATTTGCACCCGTCAAACCATGACGGGTGATTTTCTAGTTTTGAATAACTCTGTTATTAACACAATGGTGCACATGGTCTTAATATCCGCATATTTTTAAAGTCATGTGATTAAGTAAAGCAGTTCAAAAGTACAATATTTTATTTAAAACCAGCGGGGGTGACCTCCCCGAAACTTTCTCGCATTCTACTAGTAATATGGGGTGGGTAAACACCCAGTTGGTAGGTAAATATTTTTGGGGTATTTACCCAAGGCCTGGTTATTTTGAAAAAAAATTTATGAATTGTGATTTACAATGAAACATATTATGAACTCCCAAAAACTTAATATTTTGCAAAAAAATTGCGTATATTCGCAATTTTTAGGCGCGCTGAGGTACCACAACTTTATTTAACGTTTTTGAGTACGAAATCTTACTATAGATATCGCACAACATTTCACTACAGTTGTGGTTAATCACAGGAGTCCATCTGGAGAATGTCAGAACGAAGTTTCGTTTTGGGGATTGCCATAATTTCCGAAGCGTGTGTTTGCTGTTTGCGGCTCGCTACAATTTCCGCCAAGGTCAAACGCCAACCATACTCACTTAAGTAAAATAAGCGAAACGCTCGCCAACACACAGTTGTAATGTGCATTTTGAACTAACTATGCAATTTGAACACCTATTTTTTAACCGATTGAGATGAAAATTGGGCACAGATCTATAATTAATGTTAGCATCCGCGATATCAAGTTTTATTTATCTAAGTCAAAGGACTTATGAGATACAAGTATGCGATTATACAGACCGACAGACAGTCAACCCGTTGACGGATTTGGCCACAATTTTATACGGACCTACATTCATAACGATAAAACTGTGTACCAAATTTTATCCATCTAGCTATTCAAGTTTTTAAGTTACAGTGTTCACATGACTTCGGACATACAGACAGACAGACTTCCCTTTGACGGATTTTGTCCAAAATTTGATAGAAACCTACAAATTATGTTTAAAGACCACATACCAAATTTCATCCCCCTAGCTCTAATAGTTTTCGAGTTATCGTGTTCACAGACAGACAGACATAATTCCAAAATTGTGTTTTCGGACTCAGGGAGGTCTAAAACGTGGAGATTCGTCAAAATCTCGAGTTCGCAATTTTTGACGATTACAATACTTTCTCTTTGTATACTTCGCATACGGGAAAGTAAAAATTAATCAATACATTTAACGATTTTAGTCATAGGGCTACTGCGCCTACACCTCCCGGCGCTGTCAAGAACAGGACACCCGCTGTAGTTTTGTGGTTTTCGCTTTCGCGAGAGAGCTCCTTGTCCCACTCTCCCCGGTCGCATTTCAGCTTTTATGGCCAACACTCCAAGTGGATTTCAAGCGAAGTTGGATTTTCAAACTTTTTGACCACACCACTCTAATTCTCATTTGAATTTTGCATTGACGAGCGGGTTTGGCGCGTTTCGACAGAATTTGCGCGGCGTGGTGTGATCGTGAATTCCAGCTTTAGAACGCCACCCTCAGTTTCCGATTGACGTCACAAAGACTATCATTCAGATCTCCATAGATTCTTCAGCAGGTCTGCAATAGCTCGACTTGTGATACATCTATGAACGTCAGGATCAGATTCAGACTTTTAACCGCTCCGTGCAAATGTAAAAAATTGCGCTCCTATAGAACTAAAATGTAAGCATTCTAAAGAAAATGTTTTATGGTGTTTTTTACATTTTTTTTAGCGAACGTTCAAAAAACAGCAGTGTAGCTCAGTAATTGACACAAATTCTTATAGTAACTTTTCACTTAAAATAACTTTATTTAAAACCAGCGGGAGTGGTCTCCCTTAAAGTTTCTCGTATACACTCTGACAACAGGTGGAGAAAAATAAGCCAAACAGCAGAAAACGCGCCAAGTGGTAGCGACATTCTTTTGTGTCACAGTATGCCATTTGAACGCCAAATATGCCATTTGAACGCCTTTTCTTCTACCGATTGAAACGGGAATTGGACACAGGGAATTCTACAATTAAGATTAGAAGACCACATACCAAATTTCAATTATCTAATGTAAGTTACTAAAAGATTTGCACACATCTAAGCAGCCTTTTAGCTTGCCAGCAGTATCTCCGATCTGATTGTTACAAATTTACTCACGATAGTTGTAGTTGAAAATATCATGCACATTGGCAGAGTGCTTAAGAAATTAAAAAAGCATGAAGAACAGAACTGATGAATCAATTGACACTAATTTTGGTTTGTTACTTTATAACTTTACTTTTAACAACTACTTTCGTTCTGTCAGAATAAAAATAATGCAAAATCCACTCAGAAAAAAATGCATTACGAACATAGAGGAGAAATATACATAGAGAGAGCGTCCCCATTCAAGCGGTCGAAAAAGTTGTTGTACGAGTTACTTCGCGTTTATACCCACGGTTAAACCACATTTGGCTTCATATCGCCATGAAACGTAAACAATCTTGGCGATATCTTCGCTTGCGTAATGCAAACATTTCCGGCTTTCATTCTTTTAAACCCAAAAAGCAGAAC
>BGPR01047173.1:1812-11855 GCA_013235015.1 Araneus ventricosus
CCCAACCGGGGGTACCATAATAGACCCCTAAGATTCAAAGCACTCTTTCTTTAAGATTTTTACGTCATTTCTTTGAGCTAGTCACTTCACTTGACATCCATACTAGCAGCTATTTAATCGGAATCGTATGACGTTGTCTCTTCGATTCCCGAAGCTGATATGTAGATCTCCTGATTATTAGCAGAGTATATATGCTTGTCTCTACTATGTCATTTTGATACGGTCTGTAGATCCTCTAAGCATTCTCTTCTCGGAGAGACATCAGTGCTATGTAAGCTGTTGCTGGTACTGTACCTATAAGATGTAGGACGAGTATCAACCCTGTTAAATGGAAATGTGGTATTCTGTAAATATGTTCTTAAATGTGGTCGTCCAAATAAATGTCTATTTTAACTCACATGTTTCGTCATTCCTGAGATAATAAGAAACGCTCTATCGTATAGAAATTCCACTGCAAAAAGCCAGGACGCTTTCAGCTTACTATCCAGCAGCTCTTCATAACCAATGTTATTCAAGCTGCCTGTCTCTACTACAAGGATTATAGTTTTTACGAATCTAAATAAGAAAGAGACTAACAAGTGATATTGACAAACTCGCTTCCTGTGCTTGACATCATTGTTATCTCAACAAGTGATATTGGCAAACTCGCTTCCTGTGCTTAACATCATTGTTATCTCAACAAGTGAAATTCATCTCCCTCCTGTCTGTCATGCATCAAGACTCGCAAGTTGTGGGGCTTGCAGCCCCAATGAATTGCGTTTCCCTTCAACAAATGTTCTGTTTTGCGGGGAAGGACTCAACTGCCTAGTGGTAAGGTCGGTTTGGGTTTCGGAAACGAAGAATCGAAGGTTCGAGAGTCGATTCCGAAGCTCCGTCGTTGTAAGTGGGGTATCTGCGAGATAAATCTGCCATCGCTCTTCTTATAACGTCACGTATGTGTGGCGTAGAAGTACGCTTCTAAGATGCCACACTTGTCATTGGCCCTCGGTTCGAAATGGCGAGGTCTGTCACAAAACAGTCCTAATATAGCTTCAAAATGTGACACTGATTTAACCAGACATGCAAAATACCCATCCCCTCATCCGTCACTATAACCTTTTCCATAATTCTATTTATTTATTTGAAAGAAAAGCACATTGCAGAGAAAAACTCCTGTTACAGAATGCAGGTAAAAAATGAATAATAAACACACAAAGAACAAAAGCTGTAATCAGAGAATCTTAAAGATGGAGAAAACGTATTAGAAAATTGAAAGTTGTTTACAGAGAATATAAAAGTTCAAGACACTAAATCATGAAAAAATTTAAAAACCTATAAATAATTTAAAACGGATACACACAATCACAAAAACATTAAAAAAGAGGCTACGATTCTAAAAGTTGTGTACTGTTATATTAATACCATGAGAACACATTAAGGATTTGAAAAAAAAATGAAAACATTAAACCTAAAAACCATTACTAATATAATAGCCCAGACCTCTCGGTAACGTTGTGACGTCACCAATATTAAAACTACTCGAGCCATAGCACTGCGAGACGTTAAACGCCACTATTTCATTGTTAGAGAACCTAAATTTCAGTAATTTTAAATTTAAAAGAGTAATTGTGGTTATAATTTCAAATTTAATAGCTCTAAAATAGTGAAATAGAATTTCTATCGATCGATTGATATAAAATTTATCTCGCTATGATCAATAGTTCCCGAGAAATTTTAAATTATATTAATCATATATTTCAAATTAATTTCCGTTTTTCAAAAGAAAATAGTAAATTATGTCAGTGGTATATCATGCGCGTGATATAGTTTGGACGCCACGATGCATCTTATTATTTAGTGCAATCGTGATGATATAATTTGATTATATTTTTTGGCAACGTTTGACGAGTAGAGAAGTGCTTTGTTTTGAAACTAGATTTTCTATCTATCTAGATTATATCTACTAGATTTTCAAGATTTTTTTTAGACCAAGAGGTTTCTGAATAAAGAAATATGTAAATAATATGTAAATAAAAAATATATATTTCCTATCAAAAAACATGTTTATTTTAACATATGTTTATTATTTATGTATGTATATTATATGTTTTATTTAAACATATGTTTATTTGTTTTCAATCAATGCTAAACATTTCTCTATATATATCTATTTAAACGAGTCAAATTTGACGGGGAATCTCTCGAATCAAGAGGCAATTTGCACCCGTCATACCATGACGGGTTATTTTTCTAGTTTAAAAAATAAGGATTAAAAAGTAAAATATCTATATCTAATCCAGAAGCAATGAAATGAGCATTTCTAGGTCCCGATTTCCTCCGTAATAGGGCTTGATTATCAATTATTCGACCGGCGCCAAACTTCACCAACAGAAGGCCCGAAGCGAGCGAAGGACCCTCCCACTCATGAGAAATGGCATCGCACCACTCGAACGACTTGTGCCTCACTGTTCACACCAGGACTCGATGAAATGAGCAGCCCTTCCTCTTCACTTTCTCGTATACGAAGTATGCGAAGAGAAAGTACTGTAATCGTCACAAAATTCGAACTCGAGATTTTGACGAATCGCCACGTTTTAGACCTCCCTGAGTCCGAAAAACACAATTTGGGAATTATGTCCGTGTGTCTGTGAACACGATAACTCGAGAACTATTAGAGATAAAGGGATGAAATTGGGTATGTGGTCTTTAAACATAATTTGAAGGTTTCTATCAAATATTGGACAAAATCCGTCAACGGGAAGTCTGTCTGCCCGTGTTCATGTAAACGCGATAACTCAAAAACTTGAATAGCTAGATGGATAAAGTTTGGTACACAGTTTATCAGCAGGAATGTAAGTCAATATCAAATGTTGGGCCAAATCAGTCAAAGGGTTGACTGTCTGTCGGTCTGTATAATCGCATACTTCTAAACATTGTAACTCGCAAATCCTACGGCTTTGATAAATAAAAATTGGTATAAGGCTTGCTAACATTAATTGTAGATCGATGCCCAATTTTCGTTTGAATCGGTCGGAAAAAAGGTGTTCAAATCGCTTATTTGTCTTTTCTCATCACACAATGACGCGAGGCCGTTATTGAGTAATTGCGCGATTCACTTGCGCTTATCCTTTCCGCTTCTACTCGCGCCTGTCGCCTCCAAGCTTCCGATCCCCAGTCTTTTTTTCTCGACTGCATTAGGGACGCTTGTTTGTCTCACTATTTTATCTTGTTTTCTTAAAAAAAAAGAGATACTAAGGCTGAAAAGATAGAATTTGTAGAAAAATAATGCACAACCTCTGACTATTTTTTCTTGTTTTCTTAAAAAACGAGAAAATAAGGCTGAAAAGATAGAATTTGTAAAAAAATAATGCACCACCTCTGACTATTTTTTTCTTGCTTTCTTAAAAAAAGAGATAATAAGGCTGAAAAGATAGAATTTGTAGAAAAATAATGCGAGGTGTTGTCTATCTTCAATAAAAACGGTATTTTGAAGGAAAAAAGTCTTAACGTTCAGAAATGAATTTCAGCAGCCTTTATATATAAACTAAAATAAACTCAAAAGAACTATTAAATTTTGCTTTAGTAATACGAAATTTCTGCAAAAATCGCCTCAGATATTACCATCTATTGATGAAATTTTTTTTTCCATTTATTTTTTAAAAAACTTTTCCTTCTTTTTCTTAACTTCACCTGTGTTTTTTTCGGTTTCCACAGAGTTCATCACTTTTACTGCATACAAGTGAAATTTTGCGTCGTTGGAAGCAATAGAACCGGCTCTAGGGCCTTCCGAATAGGCGAGCTTTAAGCATAACAATCAATCATAATAAGTGATAACTTAATCAATAATAACCGATTGTATTTGTTGAATTTTTGTACAATGTATCACTTTTTTTGTACTTTTCCCCGCTGACCGTCAAAACGCTCCATACCCAATGGGTGAGAGGGTCGGCGTGGGTAATAAATAAATAAATCATAACAATCCTGTAAATCAAAATTTTAGTAATATAACCAGACAACATTTCGGAAATTCGGAAGTTCCGGAATTCAAGAAATAAAAAAATTGGTACTCCGGTTTATATCCGGACTACAGTCACCTCTAAATAAATTAATATTAAACATTCTCTTGTACAATCAGTGCCTACATCCTTTCCTAAATGAAACTCCAAGAAGCTAATTCGAGCATTTTCAAACAGAACAAATTTTAGCTTGTTAACGCTTGAATTAATTTAAGTCCTAGATTTCAATAAATATCTGTTAAATTATGTTTAAAACACCAAGATTAAATTAACTGTCAAGTAAAATTAAATTCAGAGAAAATATTTTTTGGGGTTTGTTAAAAATTTTTTTAGAAAAAATAAAAAAAAATCGTTAGAAAATCATTTTTAAAAAACCTTTTTCGCATGAATTTTAAAGATTTTTAATATATCGTTGCTTAACAAGCAGTATCACATATCTGAATTTTAAAAAATTTCAAACAGGTTAGAAAATACTCAATTTTTCGCAAACACTAACGGATATTTCTGAATTTTGTTTAACATGTGATATAAATATAAGACCACATGTCAGATGTGAAAAATATTCAGGAATATTCGTTATTGGTTGCGAAAAATAGAGTTAGTTTTTTCTTCCTCTTTGAAATTCAAAAAAATTGAGATTGGTGGTGTTGCTTGTTAAGCGACGATATAGCGAAATATCAAAAAATAAAGATTATTTTCTAATTACTTGCATTACCTCAAAAATAAATAAAAGGAAAAGTCAATCCAATCAAAGGAATCAATCAAAGGAATCAAAATCAATCTAAGGAATCATTGAAAATCAATCAAAGGAATCAATGAAAATCACTCAAAGGAATCAACGAAAATCAAACAAATGAATCAATGAAATCAATCAAAGGAATCAAAATCAATATAAGGAATCAATCAAAGGAATCAATGAAAATCAATTAAAGGAATAAATCAAAATCAATCAAAGGAATGAATGAAAATCAATTAAAGGAATCAATCAAATCAATCAAAGGAATCAATCAAAAGAATCAATCAAAGTAATCAATAAAAATAAATAAAAAAAATAAATTAAAATAAATTATAATAATTAATTTAAATCAATCAAAGGAATCAATGGAAATCAATCAAAGGAATCAATCAAAATCAATCAAAGGAATCAAACAAAATCAATCAAAAGAATCAATCAAAATCAATCAAAAGAATCAATCAAAATCAATCAAAGGAGTCAATCAAAATCAATCAAAGGAAATCTCAAAATGACGACATTTTGATCTCAAAATCTTTCTAAGTGGTGATCTATGCCTGTTGAAAATTGTTTGGGAATGCCTTTGATTTAATAAACAAAGTAAAAAAAGAAACGGGGGAATGCATTCAACAGTGAAAATGTAACCGTCTTCAAATAAGGACGCTGGGCTTTAATGGGTTAAATTGAAGAGATGTGCCGAGATCTTTAAGAATCCCATCGCCAAATTTTCCAACCAGAAATGCATCATTGTGAACACTTATTCCCCACTTACACAAATTGCAGCCGCCTTCTCTTAGTGAGAGAAATATTCACATTGATTACCTCTTCATTTAAGGTAATTTTCTTCATCGATTCACTCTTATTTGCTGGTGATCGGGACGTAATTGCCGCATGCGATAGTTCATTAAGATCTGCAAGCGTGCCTTCGGAAGTTCCTTCCCTCTCTTTTCGTTGTTCGGCTGGATTCCTTTATGTGATGAACGATTGCCTGCAAAATGCTCCCCATATCTGGCGACAGTGTCAATGCATGGAGAAATTTCGCCAAGAATAAAATCTCGTGGATATAATCCCAGGAAAATTTATTGTGTCAAAATTTGTTTAAAAAGTCTTTTTGAGGGTTTGAAGGATCAAAGAATTCAAAATGTCATTGATGAGAATCATAAGTCTTTTAATTTTATCCTATTATAGGGGATAATAAAGTAATGTTAGATTTCACGAATTGGCTGTTAAATTGTCTTTATTTTTCTGTGGCCAGGTGTTGATTGAACATTTCATTCTTTAAATTATATCTTTCTAAGGTTTTCAGATATGTTTCCTTGGTGAGAACATAGAAAGAGATTTCGGAATAGAAAGAAGGCTAAGTCTAATTAGACTGTTTGCCACGCGAATGATGGGAACGATTTGAATATTGGAACTTTTTCGAGTTGGTAATCAAATTGATAACGAAACACTTAGCCCTCTCTTTGTGTAACAGTGACTTGGTAAAAACATTTTCGGTTTCTGAACTCCAGTAGGATACGGTGGCCTAGTGGTAAGGTGTCAGCCAGGTTCCAGGTTCGAAACCCGATTCCACTGAAGATCTGTCGTGTAGTGGACTTGTTGTACGTTAAATCATACGTAAGGTTGAAACGTCTTCCCGTTGGTGTGGTGCGGAAGTTTGGATAGGGGGCGGCCAGCTAAGGTGTCGTTCTCGTCATTTGACCGCGGTAAAAATGACGAAATCCGTCCCAAAATAGCCCTCGTGTTGCTTCAAAACGGGACGTTAATATAACTAAACTCGACTAACTCTCTAAAAACATCAGGTGTTCAAGAGCCCATTCTACTAAAATTTTGCCTTCTGTGTGGGGCTAGTGGACGTTAAACCGATCATTCACGGGGACTCTACGCTACGCAAATCCGAACACTCCATGGGCCGAGGTGACCTAGTGGTAAGGTCTCAGCTTCGGGACCGGAAGGCTCTAGGTTCGAAATCCGATTCCACTGAAGATCCGTCCTGGTGCACGCCGTGGGTCAAACGTCTTCTCGCTAGTGTGTTGAGGGAGTTGCCAGCTCAGGTGTCGTCCTCGTCATCTGACCACGGTTCAAAATTAGGAAGTCCGTCTCAACATAGCCCTCGTGTTGCTTCAAAGCGGGGCGTTAATATGACTAAACTAAACCGACCACTCCACGCCAGGAGAGTGAAAAATTCTCTATTTTAAGATATGTAGATGTTCCTGCCAGACAAAGATTGTTACATACTTTTGTAGCACTGTGTAGTCGATAACTATAAAGAATGAGAAATTAATGTTTATTTTCGATTTTACAAAAATACACAACTAATGGAAGTCATTTCTTGCGGATCTGGTGCACACTAAATGTAAAGTCGAAGGCCAATCGTCCCCGCTGGTGTTGTGCAGAAATTTGGAAAGGTGGTGGCGGCTCAGTTGTTGTCCTAGTTATCTGGCTATGGTTCCGAGACGACAAGTTATTGACAAGTATCGTTCCAAAATAGCCCTCTTCTGGCTTCAAAAATGGACGTCCACATAAATAAACAAATCTAACATTTATTCAATCCCAAATTTCCCCTCAAAACTTAGTTAAACCTAGTAGCTAAGATAGTTATGATATTTGTGGCATAATAAATCTGTATGAATTAAGATAATCGTTAATAATATGATTTTCCTTGATTAATCATATTTTAAAAAGTAAATAAATTACGATTTTTACGATGATTACGATAAACGACGATTTTTAATAAATAAATCGTTTGCATTGGTGCAATAAAATGATTACAAATAAATAAATGGTTTGCATTGGTGTTATAAAATGATTACAAATAAAAAATCGTCTGCATTATTGTAGTATTATTACAAATAAAGAAATCGTCTGCATAATTGTAATATTATTACAAATAAATAAATCGTCTGCATTATTGTAATATTATTACAAATAAATAAATCGTTTGCATTAGTCTAATGAGAGGTTTACAAATATTAAAATGACGAGCTGTTATGCCCGGCGTTGCTCGGGATTAAAACACTTTTATATCTAATATTTTTAATGAAAAAACGTTTTTTTTCCTTGTATAGAAAATTATAATACAGAAATTCTTTTATCGTCTGAAACATTTTTACTTCAAATTTCGTTCATAAATAGTGAAGAATAAGAAGGATTTTGACGAATTCTTTTTGGGTCAATTAATTAAACGGTTAAATTTAGATTAATAAAAATCGTCAAAATAAACCAGATCAATAGTTGTTCCCGATATAAATTATGAATCGTCTGCTTTTAAACTTTTCTTTAATATTCTAGCAGAATTTTGTTTATATGTTCTAGCAACAGCTCTTCATATGTATGCTTGTTCTTTAACAATAAAAAATGCATTGCTACAAATTGTGAATTTTATACACAATTGAATTTTTTAAAATTATTGAAATGAGAGCAACAATTTTGAACGCAAATGAAATTTGTGTCACTGAAAAGCTATTTTTTAAACTTTAATATGGTATAAAAATAGTTATTGTAACATAACACTTTCGAAATATATGAAAAAAACGCAAAATCTTGCTTAATTTTTAATTAAAAAATGCAATTAACTTTTGGACCTTTTAAAGTTGACAGTAATCTTCCACTTCTTTTAAAAATATTTATAGAAATAAAAAGAAATTCGTTCCAAGTCTCACCGTTGCATAGCAACGAAGTATCATTAAAATTTGCTTTATTTAATAATCGTCTGCTGTAATAATTTATTTATTAAATTTTGAAAAATTAATAAAAGTTGAAGGAGACATTTCACAGATATAAAATTGGCATTATTGTAAAAGTAAAATTTTGATCTTTAAGATGGTATGAAAATATGTTTTTAGGGATAATTTGCTCCGAAGTTAATACGGAAAAACGGTTTTGGTTAATTTCTAATTAACTGACTGTTTAATTAACTTTTCGTTCTTCGAAAAGTGGACAATAATCTTCCTTCTTAAATAATAAGTGTGCAAAGTTTGGTTGAAATTTCTGCAGTAGTTTAGGGGGAGATGTGGAACATACTAACATAACAGCCACATACCCACAATGACTTTTATTTATATTAATATTATAAATAAATAAAGAAATCTTGTGTATTGTAATAAGATAAAAAAATAATTAAACTTTCCCAATGAGCTTACGCAAAATAAATAATCATTCATTCATTCATTTTTTAACGATAACCTTGCCTATAATTTATTATAATTGCCACAATTATAATAAATTTTTAAATCGTTTAAAAGTTCATATCTGGAAGTTTATGGTAATACAATAAATAAAAGTCTCTTTTAGGATGGACATTCACGACCGATCCACTCCACGAAAATTCGACTTTTCCACGCTAAAATCGTCCATCGTTAGCGTAAAAAACCGATGATAATTTGAGCTTAAAGTTGGATATCCAACTAGTCTGGATACTCAACCACTCCATTTGGACTGCCGACCCTTAAAAAGTTCTACTGTTCTTAAACGGTTATAAATATTTAATGAATAAATCGTTTGCATTGTTGTAATAAAATGATGACAAAAATAAATAAATCGTCTGCATTGCCTAAATAAGATGATTAACGAAAAATAAGTCATTTGTGCTAGCTTATCAGATGATTTAAAATTCGCCTTCACACAATGAGTATTTTTAAAAATAATAATCGATAATAATATTTTTAATGAAATTGTCCTAAAATTGCTATCATTATAATGATTCTTAAATCATTTCAAAGTCGATATCTTGAGGCGTATAATAATACATCATTTTGTACGTAAACACTTCTGTTACTTTGCATATCCTATACTGAGACATTCATGTATTACTCACTGAACTGTCTACAATATCCATAGAATTCCGTTTCAATTCATGTATCCATTTGAGTGGACTCCCCATCTTAAATTTGCCATTAAGGCACACGAAAGGTCATATTTCACCGAAGAGATACCCAATAAGGAACCCCGACCGTTGCCATGACTACCAGGTTAGATGGAATCCCCCTTCCCGTTCGGTTATTCCATAAGCTATATGCATATTCGGTCAAATCAAATAATAGGCAAGGTTTGATCCGATTATGGCTTTCTCGTTTTGGGAGCTGTTTGAATGCTGCGGGCTCGATTAAACGCCATCATCCTGGATTTGGACGTAATCCGGGCCCCGAACGCAGTATCGAAATTTAATTAAGAGCTGATATTTCCCGGCGAGGGTAATATTAGCAGAGATGGAATGGTGAGTTAGAGTTATGCCCGAAAACATGTATTTAGTGAGGGAAATTGAGATAAAGGTTAGAGAACCGAGAGGAATACAGTAAAACTTCGATTAACCGTCA
>BGPR01047174.1:0-11855 GCA_013235015.1 Araneus ventricosus
AAAATAAAATAAGAATGAATAATCTACCAATTTGAGGTGAAAAGAACGCGGTAATGTTCCCGAAAATAGGTGCGTGTGTTGAAGGGTTAAACTGATATCATAAACTTAAATTCCGTCACGTTAAAGTTAATCTAATATGCTGACGTAATGGTTGTAAAACATACAAACACCATACTTTTCCTCGAAATTCCTCATTTGAGTAATTTTGTATGAAATATTTTCAAATCAAGTTTTCTATGCTTGATGCAAAGTGTTAACATTTCATTAGCAGCTTTATCATTCACTAAGAGAGAGTCACTGAATTTAAACCACCTGGACGTTTTTTATTGTAAAATGATAGAGAAGTAATTGTAAGTAAAAACAAGTAGGAGGATTATTTTCTGATTTATCTATCTGCAAAAGAATCTAATTAATGTTGCATGAAATACACGATATTGTAGGGAAAAATAGCTTATAAAATAGAGCTATGGGCCCAGTCAAGGAATCCGGTTGCCTAGTTTGGAACACTGCTTGCCGGATTTCACCACCAGATTCTTTAACCTTTAACTGGGTAGGGGAACGTTTTTGACTTTACTGGGTAGGTGCGGTCTACCAGACCGCATTTTTTAAAAAATCAATATAATTTTCTAAAAAAATATCAGTATGAAATTCTGGCTATATTCTATAGATATTTCTCTTAACATTACAAATTATATTTTTATTTTTTAAAAATATATTATCAGCAGAAAAATTGAATATTTTTCTGCATACATTTTTCTCGGAATATATATTATAACTAATATTAATCTTAAAAACACATAAATTCATCTCCAATTTTTCGAGTGATATTCTTTTTTCGTTATATAGATGTATCATGAAAATTAACCATTATATAAAAAACATAAAAAATTGAAATTGTATAAAACTGTCTTGTTTTCACATGGAATTATCTCAGTTAAGATTCTTGCGCACATTCATAACAAAATTTTCGAGTGCATTTTAAACACATATGTTCATCACAAAATATGCAATTTTTCTTTTCTTCTTTAGTGGGCATAAATTACAACTTTTCCTCAACTCCAACATGGTAATCCTCAGGGAATATCAATCTCTCCTGGGCCTTCGTATCATTCTCTAAAATTCGATTCTTTGCCATTCGCAATTCTTGTTTATTTTTGAATTTTCGATTCTTCTTATTTTTTGGGAAAAATTATCTTGCGAGGAATTTTAAAAACTGCATTCCATTCATAAGAACGCTTACGCAATAATTTTGATACAAAATGTATAAATTTACAGTACTCATATCCAATAGCCTATAAAAAATAGCCATAAACATATTCTGGAAATTGAATGATATTATAAGCAGTAATTCTAATAGTTAATTTTGTTTCAGAATTACCGCTTAAAAGAATTGCTTCAAAAATAATAATGTTCGCATGAAAAAGTTTGGGCTTCTTGTTGCCATTCTCCATCTTCAAATTCGGATAATTCAGAATTAGTCGAATGCGAACTTTCACCAAAAAAGCCTCTGTACCATTATTCTCATCACTGAAATCATTTCCTATTTCATTTTAGAAGTTTTTGAAGATCTTCGTCATAACGAGGATCAGAAGGTTGGATGATAGTCAGAGGAATTCTCTAAGCTTTCAGAGGCATTCTCTAAGCTTTTCACAACATTGGAACACTAGCAGGGAGGAGTGGTCAGCCAGACCAAGCCGAAAGAAATAATTGAAATATAAAAAAACAGGTGAGGAAACTTCAAGAAAATGTAAACCATTCCAGCTGTCTCTGAGACCCCACCTCCCCAGTTGAGGGTTAACTCTTTAATCCCGAGGCGGCTTTTTTGTACTAGATCCTTTAAAACCGGGCATTTTGGGGAGGATACTACATGAATTGGACTCTCCCAACCTGCATGGTCATTTACCCCACCCACTGTTTTAACCTTTCCTTAACCCTCTCATACCGAGCGAGGTGATCCGGGGCGGTCTATAAATTTTTCCTTAATGACGACGAAGGCCGGTTTGAGGTTGTTGGTTTCTTTTGATGGGAGGTGAGTTTCTGGGATTAACCTTGCCCACAACAGCCCATTTCCTTGTGCCTTAAAGGATGGTTACAGCAGGGAGTGAGGTGCTACAGTAAATGAACACCCAGGTTGGGAGAGTCCAATTCATGTTTTAGCCTCCCAAAATAGCCTGTTTTAAGAGATCTAGAAGAAAAAAGTCCCCTCGGGATTCAAGAGTTAATGTGCACGGAAATGGGCTGCGGTTGGTAAAGATAATCGGCCCTCTATCGCGCTTATCTCCGAAGCCATCTCAAAACCTCATCTCCCCTCAGAAGAAGCCAACCGACTCAGACCGGCCGTCGTCAATGTTAAGGGGAAATTTTTAGACCGCCTCTCTTGGTGTGAGAGGGTTAAGCACATTTAAAGCAAAAATGTGTTTTGATTCTCAAATTCACACCAGCTCACAATACCTGAACCCAAGTATTGCATTCTATACACTATGTGACTTTCAATTCTCTCTTTGTTTCCTCTCGAATGATACAAATGTTAAGTACCTTAAATTTTTAAAAACCTTTATAAAAAACATCTGTAACATTTGATGACTTTAAAGTGCTCTTTTTGGTTTTTGCTTTGTTTAAGATAATAATCCCATTTATTCAAAGTGTCCAATTTTGGCAACTGGTTTGTAGACCAAACTAGGTGACTAATAGAAGACTACAACAACTAAAAAGTCTCCTCAGCTTATTTTAAAGCATTTTAATAAAATCATAAATGCAAGATGTAGACAAAAAAATGTTCTATCTGAGGTATTTTCTTACATAATTTAAAACAGAGTAGGAGCTTTTTGTGTTTGTTAAAATAATTATTTGATGAAACCTGAATTTAAAAACTTGTTCTCGAATTGTAACCACATAGCGATTCCTTCTAAAAATGATTTCATATACCTATTTATTTTTTACAGCATAATTTCCAATTTTCCGCCAAAATATTACGAGAAGTGATGTTAACCCCTTCAGTCGGAATTAATAAATAATGGAGTTAGACTTTTTTTTCCTTTAGTGTACTCTGTAGTACTACAAAGAGCATACCATAAATGAAATTTCAAGCCTGTAGGTGAAATTTAAAAAGAGTTATTCCATGTCCGGCGTCCTGGCAAAACCGGATATTTCAACTGTAAAAACACGAACAATTTCAAATTTCACTTTCAAATGGTTGTCAAAGGATAATAAAATATTGCTGATGCCTTTTAAATGGTAAAAAAATGATGGGAGGCTGTCTTTTTTAGACAGCCGCTGATATTAACGGCGTAGAACTACTTTACTCGCGTGACTCTTTTCCGATTTTCTATTTTTTGTAACTTCTGTTGTTACCCTTTATCTCTAAAATAAGACATTAGTTATGTTTTTAGCATATGTAGTTACCGAGATATAGAAGATCGCGTCACCAATTCATGCGTATTTTTGCCCAAATCTGCGACTCACTAGTCAATGAACTACAATTCCGATTTTCAATGTTTTTTTGTAACTCATGTTGTTACCCTTTATCTCTAAAATAAGACATTAGTTATGTTTTTAACATAAGTAGTTACCGAGATATACAGGATCTTCCATAAAACGTTTTCTGTGGCGTTTTGGCGTGTGAATCAAATTCCTTCCTGAGACCCCAATGGGAGGAACGTAGTCGTACGTAAAAAAAGATTGAAAACAAGAAATTACTTGAAGAACAAAATTCGCCACCAATCTCCATTTTGTGAAAAATGATGATTTTCTCAAATTGTTTTGGAAAAACTAAAAAATGTCATGGTTCCATGCCCTAAAAGAAAAAAAACTTGCTGAGATTATATTAATACGAAAGTCGAGAATTAAATAAAAAAACAACATGTAGTTTCATCAGTTATTGAATTAATAGGAGCAGTTCAAAGTTGATGGATCTCTGTAAAAGTTCTGTTTTGCTCTGCCAGATCCTGGAATTTGAAGAGGCTGCAAATTAAATGAAAAGTTGTCCAAAAGTCAACTGGATTTTATTTTGGATAAAATTCGACAAATTTTCTTGAATTAGATTCCTTACGTTCTTCAAAACTGCTGTCAATTCTTACACGGAAAAAGAAGGGAGATGTCAAAATATAATTAGTTTTGGACTAATTGATGTAAGCAGTTGAACTAATAAAAGACAGAACCTGCTGCAGTTGAACAAAACAGAGATTTTTAAATTTGTTGCGACTCCAAGTCTGTTTCTCTCTCGTTGATGATGACTGATAAACAAATCATGTAAATAAATCTTGATTCTGTATTGTTAATTACTTCTACTCTTCACTATTTGTGTGTTGAAGCATTGCAGTTTTCTCATCCGTGCATTGATTCACGAGAGTTCCATTAAATTTTTTATTCACATTTGCATATAAAATGTTAAGTTTTTTTGTTTTCCGATGTTTCTTGATTCTTTTGTGAAAGGTTAACCTTCAAACATTTAATCTCTCTTGTTAATTATCTCAAGATATAATATATATTTGAACAACCGCTCCGCCAAAATCTAAATAAAGAATATATGATTTCAGAGCGGCACATTGTTTTCAGCGTAGAAACTATTTAAATGCAGCTATTGTCATTCATCAGTTCATTCTCTAAACCTTTGCTTTATCCACTTTTATTTCCTTATAGCAACCGTGGCTGCGAAAATGGAAAGACGCATCGTAGTCTTCAAGTTCTGTTAAAACCTTTAATTCAGATCTCTGTATAAAATATTAACTTTTGTTTTTAAATGTCGTCCTAGTTTCATTCTTGATTCTTTGATGGAAGATAAAACCTTCGAAGTATTAATCACTCTTGTTAATTATCTCAAAATATAATATATAATTAAGCACATTCTCCGCCAAAAACCAAATAAATAATATATGATTTCAGAGCGGCATATTGTTTTCAGCACAGAAACTGTATAAATGCAGATATTGCCCTTCATCAGTTCATTTTCTAAACCTTGGGTTTATCCACTTTTATTTCCTTATAGCAACCATGGCTGGGAAAATAGGAAGACGTATCGTAGTCTTTAATTTATTGTAAGTTCAACCAAAAGGGAAAGTATTACACAACATTAATTCCTTGAAGACTTCAAAATTCTTCTTGCAAATGTTCTCGAACTCTATGATGTTCATTTTTTTTCTTTAAAGTTGAACAGTATCGATAGATTTAAAAATCTGCAACCATTTTCAATTTATGTTCGCAAAGCGAACATTGCTTCAATATGGTAATTAGAAAGCCTGAACTAAACAATTTTGTGCACTTCATGCAATTTCTGGGTTTAAATCACTTGTAGCTTCAGTGCAATCACAATTATAACGCAACTTTAACACAAGCACACAAAGTAAGAGAAATAAAACGCAAATGATTTGCACTAAATCAAGAAAAGTAGAAACAATTGAATTCCAATGAACAATGAAATATTTTAAATCCGATATTTTTACCTTATATCAAAAAAAATTTTGCAGATGATTTCAACATGTTATTTGTTTAAGAAGCGTATAAAATGTATTTCAATATTTAGCAAATTATTAAAATTTTACATTACTAAAACTGGCGACATTTAAATACACGGTGTGTGGGCGCTGCTGAGCAACGAAGCGTTGGCAGCTGTCGAGTGTTGACAGTAGAAAAGAACGGGGAAGTTCCTGACGCGGGCCAGATGGGCTTGGCGAGTGGCGGACTAGAATTTTAGCCGGTGAATGTTTTACATGAAGTGTCAATAATGTTTTGATATTAAACTCACAGCTCGAAATGTAACAGAGCGGGCGAGCATTTTATATTTCGTTTCATCGTTGTAAATATCTCATCATTGCTGTGTGTACATTGTCCGTATCCCGTAGCGAAGTCAATAAATAATTGGGATAAAAACATTTGGTCTTTATTTGTCTCCATCACTCACATAAAAGAAACCCCACGCAGAACGGAGAGTTTCACATTGATGGCAGCGGTGGGATGTGAGTGGAGACAAAAGACTAGTATTTGATTAGAGTTTGGTGAAAACGACTGGTGGTCGGTTGGCACGACGACTTCTGTTTTCGGAAAAGTATCCGGGGGATACTTATCGGTGTAAACCCGTTTGGACAACACATCTGGTGTTTGAGAAAGTATCTGGTGGATACTCTTCAGCATTCTTCAGCGAAATCCTGTAGAAGTGACCAGGGGTCACAAAAAGAATCATCTCGACGGATGGATTCAATTTGGAATCTACACAGTATCCGGGGGATACTGACAGCAGTTTTCTGTTAGTGACGGGGTCACTGGAATCAAGGAGCAACGTCTTGCTACAAGCGATCTCCAAAGCGGTAATATATGCGCGGAAAAGTTTTATTCCTTTTTGTGAGTCATATATACTTCCGGTTTAGGTAGCTCTTTTTAGAATATCTTCATAATTCATTTGTGTGTTCTGGTTGTAATATTTTTTTTTGTTTGTTCGTTTTATACTGGTGGAAGTTTTTTTTAAAAAAAAAAGAAAGGAAAAATTATTACGGGAAGTTATTAATTTGTTCTTGTAGAATAAGAATAAATGGAAAGATTAATTTTTTTTTAGCTGATATTATTTAAACAGTGTCAATTTGTTTTTCTGTTATATTCAATAGAAGTATTTCTTTCAGATCAGTATTTTATATATTATTATTGTGCTGCATTTCAGAATTGCTTATTTTCAAATAAGAACGATTTATTCTGTTTGCAAAACAAGGTGGCATTTTTTTTTCTGTGTGCATAGAATTGAATTATTGCATAAATAATATTTTTTTTTAAAAGATAGAATTGTGATCGAAGATATAGAAAATTGTTTTTTTTTTACTTCATGTTTAGAATTAGTTTGCAAGAATTGTTTATGTGTATATTAGTTTAAATACTGCTAGTCGAAAGTCGAAGTTGTTTGATATACGTAGTTGGATTCCAGTTTTTTTTAAAAACAATTTAATTGTGTTGATTAATTATTTAGTTGATACAATATTGTTATATTAATTGTTTAATTTAATTTTCATAAATTTCAGATTTTGATATAATTTTATTGAATTGAAGGTTATTAATTTAATTTAATTTAGTCTTATGTTATCAAAATAAGTGGAGTTAAATAATTTTGTCAACAATATTTTTAATATTTTATTGTGCAGTTCCCAATATTGTAAAGAGTATCGCCGCAGTAACAGAATTTTTCCGTGTGTTCGTAATGGAAAAAATTGGGGAATTTATTCATTCTTATATAAATTTATATTCGTGGGGGTGAAATTAAAATTCCATAATGACATTTTTTGCGAAGGGGAAAAAGTGCGATCTGATCGCATTGGCAACCGAAATGGGAGAGGAAACTAGTCCTGTTATGAATATAATGGGGCTAAAAGCATTAATAACTGGCAGTCAATCTTATGAGAAGAATTCGTGAAGGGGATGTTAGATACCATAATTTCGTCAAGAAAGGAAGAGGCTGAAAAAGAAGAGAAGAAATTTCAATTGGAGAAGATGAGGATTGAAGCAAGAATGGCTACACCTAACGGGAATTTAGTTGATGAACGACAAGTTCATTACAACTCACGAATCGAAATGTCTAAAGCTATGCCAAAGTTTGATGCAAAGGAAAGTGACATTGTCTTGTATATGTCCCTGTTCGAACGTCAAGCCAAAAGACTGAAAATTGATCCCTCAGACTGGGTATCATGTCTGATTCCTCTCATGACTACGGAGATAGTAGAATTGGTCGCAAGAGTCCCGGAAGAAGAATTTTTCAATTTTGAGTATATAAAGGGGATCTTAATGAAGAAGTTCAAGTTGAATGCTGAGGGCTTTCGCCAGAAATTCGTTCAGCACCAAAGAACTCCAGAGAAGAGTTGGAAAGATTTCGTCTATGAAGTCACAAATTACTTTCAAGGTTGGATTAATGACTTGAACATAACAGATTTTGATGGATTGAAAAATTTATTTATTACGGACCAAGTAAAGAAGAGAGTCCCACAAGAAGTCCGTGATCATTTTGTCGATGTGTGGGGAACGATAGCAAAACCACAAGACCTAGCAGACAAGCTAGATGGGTACGAGTGTGTCCGAAAAACTAATCGGAAACCAGCGAATCTAAATCCCAAGGTTCAACAACAAGGGAATGTTAGAAGCAACACTTATAGCCGTGACAACGGAGACCATAATGTGAACCAAAAGCCAATGAAGCAAGAAAAAGGGTTCCCACGGAGCCAGTATGACCGAAAGGACCGCCCAAAATTTACCTGTTACTCCTGTAGAGGAGAGGGGCACGTAAAGAAGTTTTGTCCGAAACTTGTGAAGACGAATTCAGATCAAGATAGCAGAAGAAAGGCGAATGTTCTTAGAACAGTTGTAGACAAGGAATGCGTCACTAAAGAAACAGCAGTGGTGGCTGAGGTGATGTCTCATGGACGATCATCCGTTGATCAAGGTCTGTGCAACTTAGAGAGGATACCTGTGAGTGTCAACGGAAGGCAGGCAACAGCCATGATTGACTCTGGAACCGAAATCACTGTGATCAGAAGAGACTTGTTGATGGACTTCCCCATTGAAGACAAGGCCTCGATTTATTTAAAGGGAATTTTCGGACCACCAGAGAAATGTCCTCTCATGAATGTACCAATGGGCATCATTGCCGGAAAGGATGGAAACATGATTCACCAAGAAGTGCTGTGTGCAATTGCTCCTAGTCTAGTGGATGACGTATTGTTACCTCCAGAAATAAGAGACAAGTTGAAGGGTGTTCCAGAAAACTCTCTCTTTCAAGATTCTGAAGGAATCACAGGCACTACAAAGGCTAAAGATAAGGAATTTGTTCTGGAAGTGGATAATGACAACGCCGACAAGAATTGTAAAGAAGTGAAGACATTGTCCATAGGAAATTCAGAAAACGAAACTGAAGAATTAGCAAGATCGGACAAGTTTCTTAAAGACCAAATAGACTGTTCAGATTTAGAAGACGCGAGAAAATACGCAGAAAAGAAATCAGGAGGATTCTATTTTCGAAATAATTTCCTGTTTCGCAAAGAAAAGGTGTTGGGAGAGTCTGTTGCTCAACTGGTTTTACCTAAGAAGTATAGACCTGAAGTTTTAAAGTTGGCTCACTGTTCAGTATTTGGAGGCCACATGGGCGCAAGAAAAACTATAGAAAGAATAAGATATTCCTTTTATTGGGTTGGAATGTCTAGGGATATCAAAGCCTTTTGTCAACAGTGCAAGGACTGTCAATTGAGAAGACGAATAAATTGTAAGGACAGAGTTCCAATCACTCCCGTGTCAAGGCCAGAATTACCTTTCCAGGTTGTGAACATTGACATAATTGGACCTATAGATCCTCCTAGTACAAAAGGTCACAGATACGTACTATGTCTGGTTGACCAGCACACGAGATGGGCTGAGGCACTACCACTAACGAGTTTAACTGCCAAAGCTACGTGTGAGGCTTTGCTAACAATCTTCATGCGCACGGGGGTACCCAATGTAATAGCGTCTGATAATGGGACTAACTTCAACGCTAGTTTGACCCAAGAGTTCGAAAAGAGAATGGGATCCATCCCTAGATTCTCAACGCCATTGCACCCCGAGTCGAATGGGTTAGTTGAGAGATTTAATCAGACATTAAAGAAAATGTTACATCATGTCATCTTGGAAGAGCCACGTTCATGGCATACCAAGATACCGTTTGTTTTGTGGGCGTATCGAGAAGTACCCAACAGCACGACAGGTATAGCACCTTTTCAACTATTATATGGACGAAAGCCTGAAGGACCCCTATCCATTCTAAAAAACACATGGATGGCAGGACAAGAAGGTTTACAATTAGACACAACTCCTGTGACTCTTTACATGGAGAAATTAAAGAAACAGTTAGAAGATGCTGCTGAAAAGGCTAAGTTAATTTCAACAATACAACAAGAGAAAATGGCTCATAACTACAATTTGAGATCTACGAAGAAAATCTTTAATCCAGGAGATAAGGTTATAGTGCTGATACCCGACTCGAAAAACAAGCTCTTATCCAGATGGCAAGGACCATGTACCATCGAATCACGGAGGAACCAACATTCCTTTGTAGTGAAAATGCCTGATGCCAGCGTGAGGCATGTGCATCAAAACAAAATGAGGGAATTTGTCGCCAGTTCTAGATCGGTAAATGTAATTTTCGAAGGGGAGGAAGAATTTGGTGACGTTGAAAGCACTCCGCTCATAGAAGACTCCTTTTATCAGGAAATAAAGTCGATAACCTCCTCTGATCTGTCAGCTACACAGCGAAATGAATTAGAGACTATGCTTAAAGAGTTTGAACCTCTATTCAGTAGACCAGTGCAACCAGTCGCAATTGGATAACATGTAATTGAACTTTTGCCCAATGTTACAAGACAGAAGCCACATTCTTACAGTGTCCCAATGTCTTACAGAAGAGAGGTGGACAGACAAGTGAAAGAACTATTGGACCTAGGCTTGATTGTACCTTCAAATGCAGATGTGACATATCCTATAGTATGTGTTGCAAAAAAGGACGCATCCTTTCGAATGTGTATAGACTATAGAGCCCTTAACGCAGTGACAAAGGTTCCTAATTATCCCATGAAAGACACACAGGAATTGATTTTTACTGCGGGGATGGCTCAATGGTTGTCATGTCTAGATTTGTTAAAGGGATATTATCAAATTAAAATGCATGATGAAAACAGAGTTTTAACAGCTTTCTCTACGCATAATGGGGTATATCAGTGGAAGGTTATGCCTTTTGGTTTATCAGGAGCCTCGGGTACATTTCAGAAAATAATGAATAATGTTCTTAGAAGTCATTCTAGTTATGCTCAGGCTTACATCGACGATATTATAGTATATTCTAAAACATGGGATGAGCATTTAATCCATTTGAGGAATGTACTGCAAGAATTGGAAAATGCGGGATTTTCAGTAAAATTAAGAAAATGCACTTTTGCAGCCAAAGAATTACAATTTTTAGGTCATAAAATAGGTGGTGGTAAGCATGCTCCAGACGAGGAAAAAATTGCGGCAATAAAACGGCTAGAAAGGCCAAAGACGAAAAAGGATGTAAGATCGGTCCTAGGCTTAATGAGATTTTATCGATCGTATATTCCTAACTACGCAGAATTTGCAACCCCTTTAACTGAACTAACGAAGGGAAAAAAATCAGGCGATGTAAAATGGGGAAAACGCGAGGAGGAATCACTTTGCGGGTTGAAAAAAGCTCTGTGTGAGGCTACGGCTTTAAATGCCCCTGATTTTGGCAAACCCTTTGAAATTCATGCAGATGCATCAGACTATGCAGTTGGGTGTTGTCTAACTCAGAAAGATGAAAAAGGGAATTATAGACCAATCGCGTTTGTGAGTCAAAAATTCAATAAAACTCAGAGAAACTGGGAAACTATTGAAAAGGAAGCGTACGCCATATTATTCGGATTTAAAAAGTTTGATAAATGGTTGCATGGGACTACTGTAGAAATCGTAACAGATCATAATCCTCTAAAATACTTAATCGAGAAAACTCCAAAAAGCCCTAAATTAACTAGATGGGCATTAGCCTTACAACGATGGAGTTATAAGATCACTCATCGCCCTGGAATCTTAAACCAGGATGCTGATGCTTTATCTCGTCTGCAAACTAAATGATAACAATCTTGTTAAAATTTGTTGTCATCGTGCAGTTTAACATTTTTTTTATTATTATATATGTAAATATTGTCAGAGAAAAACTCATTGCAGATCCGTTTTTCTCTTGGCGGCGGCGTGTGAGGGCGCTGCTGAGCAACGAAGCGTTGGCAGCTGTCGAGTGTTGACAGTAGAAAAGAACGGGGAAGTTCCTGACGCGGGCCAGATGGGCTTGGCGAGTGGCGGACTAGAATTTT
>BGPR01047175.1:0-11855 GCA_013235015.1 Araneus ventricosus
CAGCGATCAGGGACCAAAAACAAGGCTGCCCTCAAGGGTCTTGCAGTGGGCCAGCCCTCTGGAATTTGGTCGCAAATGAAATACTTCAAGAAAACTGGCCAATTAACACCAGCATTCAAGCCTTCGCAGACGACTTTGTCCTGGTTTCCCATGCCCCGACTAGAGTCCAACTTGAGTCACAAATTAACGATTCTATTGCTAAATTCTCCACCTGGACAAGCAAAAACCAACTCCAAATTTCAGCAGAAAAAACAAATTATCTCCTTATCAGCAAGCTAGTTAGGGGACCTACCATTCGCTGGCAAGGCGAAAGAATTAAAAGAGTCCATGCTATTAAATATCTCGGAATTTATATTGATGAAAAGATGAATTGGAACACCCACCTTAAAGCACAATCTACTAGAGCGACCCACCTTTATCATAATCTCCTAAAAATAGCAGGGAAATCCTGGGGAGTTCCCCTTTTTCATCGAAGGACCCTTTATAAAACAGTAACAGAACGGGTGCTGGCGCATGGGGCAGTCGCCTGGTGTCTAGAACCTACAGTCCGAATCGCCAGAAAACTCTCAACAATTCAACGTCCGTTCCTCCTGGCGATCTCAGGTGCCTACAGAACAACCTCCACGGCAGCTCTGCAGGTCATACTGGGTATCCCTCCTCTTCATCTACAATTACAAAGAGAAGCTCGTGGCACAGCACTCTTCAGACTTAGACTTCCTCTTTCTACAAACGTCAGTGACATCGATCCCAGTGAAATTGAAGAAAAAGCTACCGGATGGTCAACACACCCATCGGAACATCTAAGTCCAACTCAAATTTCCCTGGATGACGGAGGCAACATAAACACTGGACTTAGAATTTATACCGATGGATCGAAAACAGAGAGGGGTGTGGGTGCAGCCTTCTGTGTTTTGACCGACGTCAACATTACCCACAGATGGTCTACCAGGCTCTCTCTTAGAAATACAGTCTTCCAGGCAGAAATCCTAGCTCTTCTCAAAGCAGTGGAACACGCCGTTTCCCTCCCAACTCAACAACTGACTATTCTAGTAGACAACCAAGCCAGCATCAATTCAGCAGCAAACCCAAAGAGTCACAATTCAATTGCCCGGAAAATCTTCAAGTTACTTCATAGTCATCCTCACATCAGAGTGTCGTGGATCAAAGCCCATGCTGGTTACATAGGGAACGAAGAAGCAGACAGACTGGCTAAGGAGGCAGCAGAAACGGAAAACTTCCCTGAAACACCACTCGAGTTACCAAAATCTTCTATCAAAACATTCTTAAGACAGAAGATGTTGGCTACCTGGCAAATGGCTTGGGATGATGGAGATACTGGGAGGCTCATTCACAACATAATTCCCAAAGTTAGCTTGCATCCAATCAACTGGACACGCAACGAAGTTTTATTTTTCACAGGACATGGGCCTTTCCCTTCGTTTCTCCATAGATTCAACCTTGCCGAAACCTCTTTCTGTTCTTGTGGGGAAATCGGCACACCAATCCATTATGCTACGGTTTGCCTCCTCACAACCTCCTACCATATGGCACCACCCAGCCAACAACATCAGCCAATATGGTTCCGAAGAGTAGCCAACAATTCAACGTCAAGAAGGAAGATACATAATTTGCTCCACTTTCTCCAAAGAGAAACCAGTCTTTTCCGTCCAGATCCCAATTAATTGTTTTTTTTTTCCCGTTCCTTCAATAGTCTTCTCAGTTGAGTCCAATGCTTTCGTCCCATTCCCACATTCTTAGCCAACATTTTATTAATTAGCAACTTCAGCAACCGAACAACCTCTTCCTCCAGCGATGAGGGAAATTAATTCCAACCAAACTTCAACTTTCCTTCATGCGTCTTCATCACTCCACCTTTTCCTTTGGAGATGGAAAGTCCCGTTTCACCAGTTCGACATTCAACTTCGCCTCCTCTTCAGCCCATCATCCCCTAATGAACTCAGAACAGTTTTGTCGTTCTTTCAGGACTTTCTTCCAAGATCCTCCGTGTTTCTCCTTCAAATAGAGTTCCATCAGCCAACTCCTCTTCAAAATCATACTTTTTAAAATACTGTGCGGCCCATCTCTCTGTTCTTGTGTACATTTTTATGTTACTGTTATTACTGTATTAATTTGTTTTTCATCTTTTTCCTTTCATTTTCTGTTTTTTTTAATGTATTTTTTCTTCGTATAGTCTCTCCATTGCATTTTTGTTTTTATTATTTTCTAGCTATCTCATGTATAACTGTGTAATATTGTGTTTTTCAAGGTTTTATTTTCCCATGTTCCCAAAATATTTTTTTAATGTATAGCACAATAGCAATCCTTCCTTTGCTCCTGTAAATGTTTGTAGACTTGTTGCGTTTTTAATTAGGCAGCGGTATAGAGAAATGTCAAGTTTTAAGAGAGGTCACCCCTTCGGGTGTTGTGATTTCTCTTCCACTTCATGACCACGTCACTGCTTAAATAACCATATGGTTATAGTTGCAGGGGCATGGAGTGGTGTTATGTTATATATATCAAAACCAACATATAAACACAAAATAAAAACTCAAAAACAGTAAAAAAGGACAAAATGGCTAAATAGACAAAAACCAGAAAAAACCAAAAAAATATGAAAAATATCATAGCGGGCCGCTCGTCAGGAAGAGAAGCTCGCTCATGATATTAATTTGTGCTTTTTTCTTCTGACGACAAACGAAATCCGTTAAAAATTGCCGTCATCCCCTCTAAAAGCACAAAACAAAATATATATATGAAAGATGCATGCCGGCGTGAAAAAGGGCAGAAAAGAATGCGCAGAACGCTTAAATACCCAGAAGAGGGATTTTCCCCTTTAGAACTCGTGATTAGAAAAGAAAGTTGTAGTGCGTTAAATATGATGAAAGTAGAAGTATTTAAAATGAGGTGTCGTTAAGATTATTTAGGAAAGTTAAAAAATTAAAATATCACAATTTCCCCCCTCCGCAAGAATCGTACGACAGCAGGGCCCTTGCTATCGCAAAACCTGCGAAGTTGGACAATTTACTTTTAGAGTACTTTTAAAATTTTGATAAATTGCTTTGGTTGCTGGTCATGGGCTTGAAATTAAGAATATCAACAGCATATGTACAATAAGATATACAATTTTTAAAATGCACTTCAGTGAGTACAAACAAAATATAAATGCAAGGATATTTACAAAAACATAGAAAATATTCATTTAAATATAAAAATTATTTCAATATGTACACAAAAATTTTAAATTAAATATGTTCCCTGGAGTACTCCAATAAACACTAGCTAGTTGACTGTAGAGAAAAGTTCAATTCACGTGATGAAAAGTTCTTCAAATAAAAGTTCTTTCAATAGTAATTGAACTACTGATTTGTTTATATGAAAAATAATTTAATGTAAATATTCAATTGTATATGCAACTAAAATGGTATGAAAAAACATTGATAAATAAAAATACAAATGTTTCAAATAGAAAAATAAGAATATGCTAATGTTTGATGTCAGTGACATTTCATTGAGTTTAACATCAGTGACAAAAGTATTTTTTGTTAATCTTGATGATATTGCCTAAGCAACTGGGAGTATCACCAAGTCTGGGCAAAAAAGGGACAAGGTCTTTGTGATCTTTTTCATGCATTCTCCCACAGAGAGAGAGACAATGCACAGAACAAAACACAATACTGTTAAACACTGTTTTTAAAACAGTAAGTCTCATTTCATTTATCATCGTTTTGTTCTTTGGGAAACACCAAAGAAGAAAAATATGCAAGACTCAGCCCTCCATGGGGAAATTATTTTAGAACGGACTGACTCTTACCAAAAAGGACAGAATTATAAAGGCAATTTTTTTTTCAAGCAATTAATTTATTATTCATGACTTAATTTAAGTTTATCTGGTGAATGAAAACATCTTAATTTAGAAATATGCACAATTTGTGTGGCTTGCTTTGTTAAAGAATTTGGTTTATTAATTTCATAAGTTACTTCAGAACATTGTTTAATAACTTCATATGTTCCAGAAAAAGGAGGAGTTAATTTTCTAGTATTGGGATAATGGAATTCTTCATAAACAACAAGATCACCTGGGTTAAATTTCTTGTCAACAAAACGTGCATCATATCTTATTTTGTTTTTGTTATGATAGTCTATTGTTCTTTGTAAAGCCAAATTACGAGCTTCGTTAACAGGTTCATAATAACTATTTTGACCAATAGGGGAATCATAAGGTAATGTACCAAGCAACAAGTAGGCAGGTGGATATTTGGTTATTGAGTGGTGAGTTAAGTTATACTCATTAGTAACACTTTCTAATAATTTAGTCCAATTAACTTCAGTGGAAGAGAACTTTACTTTTAAGCCTTGTTACTAATGATTGATTTACGTGTTCAACTTTGCCATTTCTTTGTGGGTGATGAACTGTGGTTAAAAGATGCTTAACATTATAATTTCTTAGGAATTTTTTAAATCGAGAAGAAGTAAAGGCAGCATTTCTATCAGTTAATAATTTTACAGGGACTTGAATTTGGAAAATTTGTTTTAGAATATTAATGTAAGTTTCAGAGTTTTCATTTTTTGAAGGAAAAGCCCAAACATGTCTTGTCGCATGGTCAATCACAATATGAAGATATTTTTTTGTTGAGTTGTAATAATTGAAACCTCCAACAGTATCTACAGAAATACATTCGAAAGGTGTACTAGTAGGAGGTACTTGTTGGAGTAGGCCAAATCTTTTTTGTTTTCGCTTTTTGTTAAGTTGTCAAACAGAGCAATGTTTAACAAATTCAGTTATATCAGAGGTAATATTAGGCCAATAATACTGAGGAGTAATTAAATTTAACATTTTTTGGACAACAGGATGACCAAATTGTTCATGAGCTTGATTTAACAATTTAAGTCTTAATGAAAATGGCACAACTATTTTGTACAAATTTCTCTTTTTTATTACTATTACATCTTTAACTTCATGATGCTTAGGTCCACAGAGATTATCATTTTTTTGTTGAGTTTTTATTTCATTTATGTCTAACAAATGTACTGCATGTTGAAGATGGTGAGAAACTGGATGCCTAGATAACATATCTGCTTCAATGTTAGTGCAACCTTTTTGATATTTAATTTCATAGTCAAACATACTTAACTTTAATGACCAGCGGAATAACCTACCTCTTAAGTTTTTAACATTTTTGAGCCAAACAAGAGCCGCATGATCAGTATGAATGACAAATTTTTGGCCGTGGAGGTAATAGTAAAATTTATCCAAAGCATCAACTATTGCAAGACATTCTAACTCAGTTATAGCATAATTTTTTTCATAGTCTCTTAAAGTTCTAGAATGATAAGCTATTGGATGTAAAATATCAGAGGCATCAGGTTGTTTCAAAACAGACCCAACACTTTTTTGTGATGCATCGACAAAAACATGACAAGTTACATCAGGGTTATATAAATTTAAAACCGGTTTAGTTGTTAGGGTTTCTTTAAGTTTGTCAAATGCATCCTGACATTCATTTGTCCAGTTAAATTTTACATCTTTTTTCAAAAGTTGATTTAAAGGATATCTAAGCTTAGCATATTGAGGAATAAATTTATTGTAAACATTTACAGAACCTAAGAACCTTTGAAGTTCTTTAACATTAGTGGGTGGTTGCAATTTTTTGATAGTTTCAATATTAGCATTATTAGGGGAAACTTTACCTTGTTCACTTTCATAACCCAAAAAGCTAATTTTAGTTTGGGCAAAAACACATTTGGATAGTTTCAATTTAATGTTTTCTTTTTCACATATTTCAAAGATTGTTTTAAGATGTTTCCAATGTTCTAGTTCAGATGAAGAGTACACAACGATATCATCGAAATAATTGCAAGCAAAATCAATTTTATATTTAGTTAATATTCTTCGAATTAATCTATTAAAAATTGCAGGAGCTACTTTAATGCCAAATGGTAATCTGCACCACTCATATAAGCCAAAATTTGTGCAGAAAGCTAGTTTTTCAGTATCTTTTGGGTGAATGGGCACATGCCAATACCCAGAAGCCAAATCCAAAGAGGAAAAAATTTTTGCTTTTGATAATTTATCTAGTAAACTATCCATGAGGGGTAAGGGTTCAGAGTCTGATTTGCATAGAGCATTTAATTTCCTGAAATCCATGCATAATCGAGTCTTTTTACCCTTATCACGTTTAAAAGCTAAAGTTACAGGAGATGAATAGGGACTATTACTTTCTTTAATTAAACCAGCTTGCAACAATTTCTCAACCTGACTCTTTATTTCTTGTTCCTCAACAGGAGAAGTACGATAAGGTCTCAAACTAACTGGCAAGTCAAAATTGAGCACAATTCTCTGTGGTTCAACTCTGAGTGCACCAACATCATACTTGTCCTTTGAAAAAACTGAATCAAAATTTTTAATTATATCTTTTACTTCTTTTCTTAACTCACATTTATTCTCTGTGACAGACTGAGGAGGGTTAACCTGATCTTCAGTGGTCTGAGAACAATGGGAGTTTATTTGTTTACATTCAGAAATATGCAAAGAAACATTTTGTTTGTCTTTATCATTTGAATGATTTTTATTATTTTGACTTTTATTTAAGTTTTTTCCATTTTGACAAATTTTTTGTTTACTGCATACGTTTGCATGTTTTGTTACGTCATATTTTGACAATTCTGGCATTCCTAGGAGTATATAAGGTAAAGTTTGATCTAGAACATACATAGTCACATTTTTGTTTATGGTACCAATTTTTAATGAAAATGTACATGTTTTAGTAAGGCTAATTGTACCCCGGGTTTGCTGCACAATTATACCTTGAACATTTGTCATTTTTAAATGGTTTTTTGTCACTAAATCATGTGGGATTAAAGAGATATTTGAACCAGTGTCTAAAACACATGGCAACGGTTTTCTTTTGTAGTATCCGGATACTGTAGGTAATTGTCATTGTTGATTTCCCTCCTTTTGAGGGTCAAAGTTAGGTGAAGCAGGATTGGGAGATGGTAATTGTCCTGCAGAAAGTCCAAATGGGCAAGTTTGTACCCAATGATAAGCATTGGCAATACCTTGTTTTGTGCAAAGCCAGCATGGTGAAGGTGGTAGTTTCTCTTGAAAATGGGTGTTAGCATTACTAAAAGGTCTGAAAGCTTGCCTAGGTGGAGTAGTTTGGTAATTGTTATTTTGCCTGAAATTTTGCCTGGGAGGAGAATTTGGTTGAAAGTTATTTGGCCTAAAATTTTGCCTGGGTGTAAAGTTATGGGGCCTAAAATTTCTTGGCTGCCATTGGTTACCATTAACAGAGTTTGTTTTTAAATTTTGGGTTGCAGAATGGCTAGAATTAATTTGATTTTCATCTGATTTTTGAATTTTGATTAATTTTATGGCCATTATGAGCCATTCTGTGCGATTGTTAGGGGAATTTATGTCTGTCAAAAGTTGTCTTAGATTAACTGGCAAGCCATCCAAAAGTCCTTCAAGAATCATGCTTGTAGATAAATTTAATTGTCTGCCTATTTTTAATTTTTCTTGGAAGTATAAAGTTATATCATCACCTTCTTTAAATGATTTTGAAGTGAAATCACTCAAATTGACTAGGTCAGGTGAGATGTACCTTTCAGTTAAAAAGGAAATGAATTCCTCCCAAGTTTTAATTGTATCGTAGGAATTTACATATTCAGTTAAGGCATTGTTTTTTAAGTATGCTGTTATGTTGTTCAATTTCCATTTATCATCCAAGTTATGCTCTTGACATTTATCATTAAAGTATTTAAGCCAAGAATTTACATTCATAGAGTTATTCGGGTCAAAAGGAATGATATTGACAGAATTAGTAGCCTGCATTACAATACCAGATTCATCTGGTTTAGCATTTGTTTTGTCATTCATTTTAACTATTTTACCAGACCTTAAATTCATGCAGGAAAAAATTTAATACAAGTTAGGGAAAACAATTTAAATTTAAGGGAATTTTAAAATAAGTACATGTTAAACTATTTACTTTAATACTGCAATTAAATACACAGAATAATACTACTTTTCAGTAAAATTTCATGAAAATGCAAATACTAAAATTCAGAAATAATTATGCATGAAACATAAACAACACACTCAAAAAATAGAATGATACTAAATAAATTCAAATTAATATTTCAAAAGAATATATTTCATAATTTACCAAAAATATACTGATCAGTATTATATTTAATATCACAACCAAAACAAAACTATTTATCAAAGAAAATATATTATAAATGAAAATCAATTTAAAATAAAATCAAACATTTTAAAAACATTGAAGATCATGATACTTTGTTATTATTCCCCCCCTACACACAGCAGCTGCTTTTTTTGTGCACTTTATTAATTAAAGAAATATGTAACTTCGCTATTTTCGTTGAAGCATTTGACCAAATTTTAATCCACAGTGTTACCGAAACGTTAGCACATTGCAGAACAACACTTGAATTCATTTTTGATGATATGGTGAAGTAGATGAATTAGATACTTGAAGCTGGTGCATTGAAATAACTTGGAAGATGAATGCGTTGCACATTTGAAATCAGAATCTACATAAGCGACGAGTGATGATCCGGGTGTGGTAGAAATGTTGTAGGGAATATAGCATGATGTGGATATTTGAACTATGATCTGATGACATCCATATGAAACACTCGAAAGCTGCTAAAATTCATCTTCAGCCGGAAAAAAATGTACTCTTGTTGTTGTTGAGTAGGTGTGGTTGATGGCGGCTCCGAATTTCGAAATCCATGTACGGGGTTTATACGAACAAAGGAGATCCTGTCGACTCATTGAAAGATCAGGCTTTAAAAAGGTGAAAGGCAGTCCATTGTCATCAAGGAAGAGACGATATTTGTTTAAATCTTCTTTTATTTAGGCATCAGGCGTTATTTCTTCATAGGTAAAGTATTTAATTTGTTTGCAGCTCCATGATCAGAATTTAGAAGTTTACGCCCGAGCGGCGCGTTGTTGTTGAAAGCTTACATGCCGGCGTGAAAAAGGGCAGAAAAGAACGCGCAGAACGCTTAAATACCCAGAAGAGGGATTTTCCCCTTTAGAACTCGTGATTAGAAAAGAAAGTTGTACTGCGTTAAATATGATGAAAGTAGAAGTATTTAAAATGAGGTGTCGTTAAGATTATTTAGGAAAGTTAAAAAATTAAAATATCACATATATATATATATATATATATATATATATATATATATATATAGTATAAATCGTAAATTAAAGAGTATTGTAAAATGAAAAACGCAATTAAAGCACAATAACGTTTATTACGTCTTTTCAGGGGATATAGATATTGTGAATCGCTAAAGTATACAAAGTTTTAAATTTTCTTGCAATAAGTTACGCCGTAAGGCCTAAAACACTGATTTTCATCCCTAATGTCAAACCAAAAACAGAGAGAGGAGTTTTGAACAATTAAAACAAAAGTACGATTTGATAACATTAGAGAAAAGTAAGAGTAAATATTTTACCTACCAGAGGGACGGATGTGGACGTGACAGAGTTTGCAGAGGAACACGGTTCAGACTGGCGTTGAAGAAGTGTGAACATGGTATAGAGATACAAGTTTCAAGCTTAACTTTGTCTGTTGCCATGGCAGTGTAGTTTGTTGGGAACGATGGAAATTAAATGGAAGAGCGATAATGATAGAAAGCGTAGAGAAATAGTAAAATAAATCAGTAAAATATGAAAAACCAGTGAAAAATGACTAAAAGATGCGTTTTCTAGGCAAAATATCAGACATTACCGAATTCAGTGACCCTGCTGCGAAGATTGTACTTCGCGACGACATCTCTCTGATAAGCAATCCTTTAATTACATCTTAAATCCGTTAATCAGATGTTCGTAAAGTGAGGCGGGGATTTTATTAATGTTGAGGCTATTTCTTAAGTGGATGATTTGCTTTTTGGGATATCTGCGGAGTGTCATGGTACAGACTGGCGTTGTACCGTGACCCTCCGCAAACACTGCCACGTCAACATCCGTCCTTCTGCTACGTAAAATATTTATTCTTACTTTTGTCTAATATTATCGCATCGTACTTTTTTTAATTATTCATAAATCCTCTTTCTGTTTTCGGTTTGGCATTAGGAATGAAAATCAGTGTATTAGGCCTTACGGCGTAACTGATTGCAAGAAAATGTCGAATTTTTATATTTTAGGATTTCACAATAACTTCATCCCCTGAAGAAACGTTATTGTGCTGTAATTGCGTTTTTCATTTTTCATTTTACGTTTTATACTCTCTCATATTACGATTTATACTCTATCTACCAGAGCGCGTTTGGAATTGCAGCTTTTAGCGCATTCATTGCGTATGCGATGCATTTATATATATTTTTTCATCTGTTACTATTCGCATAATACATTTACTCGGATATACTTTCAACTCGTTTTTTCATATCTTTTCGAATTTGATACAAAAGTTTGTTATTTTATTATATTTTATTGTTTTTCTATTGTGTTTTGCTTCTTATATACAAAAAAATTAAAACTCAAATAACACACACACACACACACACACACAGATATATATATATATATATATATATATATATATATATACATATATACATATATATATATATAAACCTAAATATAACTTGTTATATATGATCATACAAAAACAATGTAAGCAAGACATATCAGAATGCAAATCCTATGCTAAAAATTCATTATTTAAACAATACAACCAAATCTAAAACAAAATCTAAAGAATTGAAAATACTATAGATACCATGAACAAAACATAAGTTTAGCATTTATATGTTAGCATGTAAAATAACTCTGTTGCTATCAAAAATATTGAAAAAGGCAATGAAGGTAAATGGAGTTTTCAACAATTAATTTAGCAGCTTGACTGTGGACAAGTTTCAGCCAGGTTAAATTAATTTTTCTGTACAAACCATCCCTGTTACTAAAGTTGTTGAAAAAACAGAAATGCTAATTTACCCTAAAATGAAAGAATTTAGAAAGAAAAATCATATACTAACCCTTACAATGAAACAAGACTATGTTTCAAAGTACTAAAATTAAAAATATGTAATATAACAATATATTGCACTAAAAACAATGAATGCATCTTTCAATAAAATACCCATACTTATTCATTAAGAATTAAAAAATCAGTTTCTCTACCCATTCTTACCAGAATTCCAAATTTTTAATATAAATTGCCACCTAATTTGACTTCAAAGATTGCCAAAACTAGATTTCTAACTATGAAACAACATAAATTGACCAAATAATATAATTAATTTTGCTATTAAAGAATTCTTATGATACCTATATTAAAAATCTCAAAAGCTGTTAAAAGCTATAAAATGTAATAAAATTATTTATCTAAATTTTATAAAATAAAAATATTTGAATATTGGTAATCCTGTCTAGTTTTAAGGAATATTTCAATTTAAAAATCCTAGGGTCATCTATGTAGTAAATCTGAAACCAATAAATCAAGAACCAAATTTGAATAAAATTACACATTACAGGTAATATAAGAAAAAACACAAACCTACAAGCAAAGAATTAAAAATATTCCACTAAATACAGATATGAATGTTTTATTCTAAGTGACCTAAATATTTCTTATCTATATAGACTCTTAAAAACTTTTTGGCATTCCATATACTATTGCAAAACAGTAAAAAAAATTATGTTTATTTTTTAAAAATTTATACATATATATATATATATATATATATAGATTATAAATCGAAAAATGAAAGAGTATAAAATGTGAAATGAAAAAAACGCAATAAAAGCACAATAACGTTTCTTCAGGGGATGAAATTATTGTGAATTGCTAAATATAAAAGTTTGACATTTTCTTGCAATC
>BGPR01047176.1:0-11854 GCA_013235015.1 Araneus ventricosus
AGCAACAGCACAGCCTCTATGGCCAGTCTTTCTTCTTGACTAGTAGAGAATAATTCTGAATCTGTCCTCTAGAAAAGATAATTAATGGAGACAGAACCAAGGTATCCGGTTTTACCTCACTCTCACATACGGAATTCAAATTTTTGAATAAGGAAACTCACGTTGGGTTAATCCAAAAACAAAACAAATCGTATTTTTACGAGACCCGCTACCAAAGTATTAATTATCGCACTATTTTAACTTTGATTTCAACAATTTTTTAAAACAATATTTTTTTTTATGATTTCCAACAATACTTTTCATTGTTATAAAAATCAAACTAATTTAATTCTGTTATCAAATCGCTTAATCGTGTAAATATTTTTTCTATTTTTAAAGCTGTGGTTAACGAAGTTTGCTTTCTTTGATACATAAACTCCAAAGTAGAATTTCACTTGCACAGTTTTAATATTACATACATTTTTAAATGTCCAACTAAAACCTCATTCAGTGAAATGGTTTTTACTTTATTTGATAAGACTTGTGAAGTGAAATATTTTGTTGCACCAACTTCAAACTGATTCTTTTTAAGTAATTGGAAAAAAATATTTTCGTTTTACTTTCTAATTACCGATTAAAGCTTCTTTTTGATTTCGCTATTATTGTGCTTCAGGTTCTTTTCTGTTAGCCATTCTAAACGGCCTCAGCGGCATAGCGATAAGGTTTCAGTTTCGGGGCCGGAGGGCTCCAGGCTCGAAACCCGATTCTCCAGAAGATCTGCCGTGCCTAATGTCCCCCCGCTGGTGTGATGTGGAAGCTTGGAGAGGGTACCAGCTAAGGTGCCGTCCTTGTCATCTGACCACGGTTCAAAATGACAACGTCCGTCCCAAGAGCCCTCGCGTTTCTTCAGAACTGGACGTTAATGTAACTAAACTAAATTTTGGACATTTTAATTTAGATGAATTTATAATTGGGCCATGACCGTAGACATTTAGTTAAAAACACTTAATATTACAATTATTTCGAATTTATACATTTTAGTCTTATCAAACAACAAAAGTAAAATATTAATAGTGACGCATTTCGAATTTATAACTTAACCAAAAGCAATTGCAGTAAAGGAAGTATTTATTTTCGTTTTACCTTCTAATTTTAACTTTCATGTCAATTTTCGCAACCATTATAATTTGGGTCTCCTTCGTTTTAGATATTTAGATTAAGAAAACATGAAAATTTGGCTATGCGTAGTCATTTAGTTCAATACACTTAATATTAAAAAAACACTTAATATAAAAATATTCAAAAGCAGAGTTGAAAAAAAATTAATCCTTTTAGCATTATTTTCAGATTGCATAAAATTCATATTTTTAAAGCTAATCTTACAATATCTTATCAAACGACAAAGCTGACATTTGAAGTACATATGCGCTCCGAATTAGTAACTTAACCAAATTAATTAAATAACAATTGCAAAAACGAAAACACTTAATTTCGTTGTTCTTTCTAATTATATATTTTAAGTTTCATTTTAATTTCACAATCATTACAATTCAGGTCTCTTTGGTGTTAGACATTTTAATTAAGGAAAATTTCACCATGCGTAGATATTTTGTTCAAAATTTTTAATATTAAAATGTTCTATCTCAGAAGCAAGCACAAAAAAAGTTCGTTCTTTTTCGCATTAATTTCAATTTTTATATAAAATTCATATTTTTTAACCTCATCAAACAATGGGGAAATTTTAAATAAATATGTATTATGAATTAGTAACTTAATCATGACTAGCAATTGAAAACTTATTATATGAAACTAATGTTGTAAAAAAATTGTTGTCAAGAATAAAAAAACTAAAATTGTTTTAAAAATATATAATATTTGTATTCTTTATATTTTCCTTTTTCCATGGAATTATTTATTCTCTGTGCCGGTGGAAGCAAGAATATAATCTTTTTCTTACACTGGGTCACTGATACTTTTATTTCCTCACCTTTTTCTGTCGGGAAACCTTCTTTTAAGTTTTTTCTACAACGGTCCGTGCGGTTCGGATACGAGAGAAAAGGCTAATTTCTGTAAACTTCTATTAATATGAATATGTTTAGTTCTGTCCACTCCATAATTACCAGAGAAAAGGCAAAAAAAAAAAAAAATTAAGAAGCACACGCTTATCTAAATATGATCTTTCAAGTTCGAAGCAGATTCGCCGTATCCAGCGAACAGCACATTAACCCGTACCAACTAGAATAGCGAATCTCTTTGAATTCTTCGATGAGCCGACAGTTTTTGGCTCGCCGCCAGCAGCACCCTGACCGTTCGCGGGAAATAAAATAACCCGTCTACACTTGCGAGCATCTGTTCACAAACGATTCTATTCGGCGTCTGCTCGCAAGTGTATACGCACCTTAAAAGATGGAGATTCGTCAAAATCTCGAGTTCGAATTTTTTGACGTATACAATACTTTCTCTTTGTATACTTCGTATACGAGAAAGTAAAAAATCAGAAGCAAAGAAACAGTTAGTTATGAATAAATTTTCATTAAAAGCAGAAAGAGATAAAGAAACATGAAAATTACATTTTGTTATTCGTTTTACTATTTTCCTTTCTAGCTAATTGGGACCGTGGTGGCCTAGTGGTAAGGTCCGTGCCTCGGGGCCGGAGGGTTCCAAGAACGAAACCCGATTCCACCGAAGATCCGGCGTGGCGCGGAAACTTGGAGATAGTGTCGTTTTCGTCATCTGACCTTGGCTAAAAATTACGATGTTCGTCACAAAATAGCCCCCGTGTTACTTTATTACTTTCAAACGGGACATTAACCCATTATTTACCATCGTCCCTTGTTGGGGATGCTTGATTTCTTTTTATTTTCACCTAAACAGTGCTTCGTTTGTTGCACCTGAATGTTGAGCCGACTGCTATAAAAGGTATAAATCCAATAAAAATCATTTTTCTAATTAAAAAGATAATTAATTGTAATTAAAAGTTAATTCATCAGTTTAAATAAAAAAAAATTAGAAAAAGCGTATTCTTTCATATTTCATTCATGTTATAATATCAATATTGATGTTTTTAGAAAAAGTGAAATAAAAGAGCTTTGGTATATAATGGGTTTATATAACTAAATTAAACTTTCAAGCTAATTAACTCATATTGATAATAGCAAAAACGAAATAAAATTTTGGTCACAGTTTTGCATGTAATAAATATTCGACCAATATTTATTACAGATTCGTATCACGTTTCTAGTCCTATGACGACAAATAATTTTACTCGAGAATAATCGCTTTGGCGATTCATTGATATCATTTAGTGAATATGCAAGAAATAAAACGATTAAAAAAATTCCCCGAAGCTATTACGCTCGTCTGGTTTTTCGCGGAACAGACTGGATGTGGCTAATTTGAATTCATTATTCTCAAAACGGAAGTGGGCCAAGGAAAAAGAACCGGTAAAAAAAACATTCATAACATGGAAATTCAAAATAATGCATTTTCCCGCTTGATAAACGATTAAGACGCAATTGTTAAAAGTTCGCTGCGGATTGTTTACCTTCGCTTGTTCATCAAACCGCAGTAAATAGGTGGTTTCTAGTAAACGAACCGACGACGGACGGTTGATTTCGATAAAGTGATTGACAACATGATTTGCCTGGTCATTGCAATCGTAAAGTCCTTCTCGGTGCCAACGTGTGAAGCAATTGACAACCGTTATCTTTTCTTGGGGCAACTAGAATTGATTAATTAAAAAAGAACTTCCGTATAAACTGAAAATATTTATTTCTATATTTATTAATCGACTTCAGATAAATTGTGATGTATTTCAGTATAATATGAAGAATCGTAGAGCCTTCTTTATCAAAAATAATATGTTTATTGGACGTCTCCCACAGCAGAAACATGTAAAACAAGCACATACACTTACATCACAAACGTTACATCACTCTTACATCGAATTCCAAGTTCAATTCATTATTCTTTTCCGTTGCTAGGCAACGTTAGCAAAAGACAAATACATCGTTGCCAAACTATTTATAATCCTTAGAAAAGAATTATGCCAAACGATATTTTTAATTAATTTCTTTTTCAGCCAAACGATAATTTAAAATTAATTTCTTTTATGACCAAACGATTTTTTTAATCTAATTAATTTCTTTCTTTAAATATTTTAATAATTCTACATATATGTTTTTTTATTCGTTACGAATATTACAATATGTTGAAAATAAACAATAATCGTTTCTTTCTTAACTTCAATCGCATAAAACAGGATTTCTAATTTTAGGTAGATTCCTTGTAGGAATAGTACCAGCTAAAATGGCTCTCATAACACGACTTCGTGGTTGTTAAAAAATTTATAGACAGTGAAGAGCCAGAAAAACTGGTACAGGCGTTCGAATGCAAATAACGGAGATATTCAACCCATCAGTCTAACGTGATGCGGTCGGCAGCGCCTATATAAGACGACAGGTATCTGACAAAGCTGTTGGATCGGTTCCTGCTGCTACAATGGCAGGTTATCAAGACTTAAGTAACTTTGAACGGGGCCTTATAGACGGCGCACGAGAGATGAGACATAGTATCTCCGAGGTAGCGATGAAATTTGTATATTCGCATACAACCATTTCAAGAGTGTACGATGAATATCGGGTATCCGGTAAAACATTAAATCTCCGACATCGGCGAGACCAGAAAAAGACCTTGAAAGAACGAGACCGTCGATGACTGACGAGAAACCTTAAACGAGTTAGACGTGCAACATTTCCTCATATTGCTACAGATTTCAATGCTGGGGCATTAAGAAATGTTGAACGGTCCATCATTGATATGGGCTTTCGGAACCGATGTCCCATTCGTGTACCGTTGTTGACTGTACAGCACACAGCTTTACGCCTCTCCTGGGCCCGCCAACGCCGCCATTGAACTGTTGATGACTGGAAACAAGTAGCCTGGTCTGACGAGTCTCATTTCCAATTATATGGGGTGGATAGACATGTACTGGTATGGAGACAACCTCATGAATCCATGGACCCAACATGTCAACAGGGAACTGGTAGAGCCTCTGTGGTGGAGCGTTTGCAGTTGGCTTGATATGGGACCTCTGATACTTCTAGAGACGACTCTGACAGGGACAGGTGTGTAAGCAACCTATCCTATCACCTACACCCATTTATGCCCATTGTGCATTCCGACGAATTTGGACAATTCCAGCAGGACAGTGCGACACCCCATACGTCAAGAGTCGCTACCAAGTGGCTCCAGGAACACTCTTCTGACTTTAGACACTTCCATTGTCCGCCTACATACCCAGACATGAACATTATTGAACCTATATGGGTTGCCTTGCAATGTGCTGTTCAGAAGAGATCTCCACCACCTGGCACTCCTATGGATTTGCGGACTGCCCTGCAGGATTCATGGTGTGAGAAACCTCCAGGATACCTTCAGACATTAGTCGATACCATGCCACGTCGTGTTGCATCACTTCTGTGGGCTCGTTTTGGCCCTAAACGATATTAGACAGGTGTACCAGATTTTCTGGCTCTTCAGTGTAATATGCATGTAATGTTTCACATTTTCCTATTCTTAAAAACGCTTCTTGACTTTAAAATTATAACTTATTATTTCTACTTAAATTCTAATATCAGAATAACTGTCACTTTAACTTGAAGCAATCCGGATTCAACCGTCTCTAAAGCGTTCAGGGGATTTCCCGTTTATTGTTTAGCAACGGATTCGGAATCCCTCAGCGCTTTTGCGCATGCGCCGGGCGGAGTTATTTTCATCAAAATAGGGGGAAAGTGAAGAATGGAAGGGTGATGTTTACATTTTACTGAGCGTGATCTAACCAAGAACTCCGAAAATGCCCTGCCCTCATATGCTCATTGCCGGTGTAAAATCGTCCAAAAGTGGTATTCTCGGAATCCGTTGATGAACAGTACCCATTATTTATAGTTCGGACGCGTTGCAATCGTTCTCTTTCTTTCTTTAAAACGTCGCCGGTGGCTTGCGCTTTGCGTCTCTCTCTACGTTCACAATGGCTTGATATATCTCAAAATTACCTAAATTGATCTGAAACCTATCAATTAAAAATGATTAAATGAAATAAACTGTTCTTCGTTCGTCAACAACTGCTGTCTCCTTTGGATATAAATTTACATACTTCACTCTCGGAATAATGTTACATGCGTATAACACTTTGCCCATGTTATCTTATGGACATAATTCCAGTAATTTTGTTTGGATTCAAACCGGTGAAGGATATGTTCTAGGGAAGTTGAAAATCTCGGCCGATTCCAGCTCAAAGGGGATGGAAATGATGAGGGTGAAATTTTTGTTTCCCCATAACCCTCTTACGGTTGAAGATGAAAAGATAATTTAAATTAGTCCAGTAATAGCCTCAATAGAACGAACAACTTTTGTAGAAAACGTTTTTCGATAGCTGTAATTGCTTAGAAGTTATGGGTTTAAAAGTGATTTTCAACCCCTAACTTCCGACTGCTTTCTAACCTGCGCATTTGATACCTCATTGAAAAACTCTCATCAGTTGCATTCTCTTCCACTTTCTTTCATCATCATAGCTCTAACCCTTATTAAAATTGGGGAGAAAATGGCAGAGTAGAGTGAAATTTTCTTTTCCTTATACCTCCGGACAAACAAAATCCACCTTCGAATTCCGGCTAGTCGACAAGAAATACTTTTTCCTCTGGCGACCCCTTTTAAACGAAGTATTCAAAGAGAGGATATTGTAAGCATAAAAAAATAGACCTCGAGATTCTGATGAACCTCAACGTTTTATACCTCCTTTAATCTGAAAAAAACAACCATTTTTGGAATTATGGATTCGATCTATCTGGAAACACGATTACTCAAAAATGCACCAAGCTAGATGGATAACATTTGATAACGGTCTTAACACCGCAACTGTAGATTTCTGTCAAATTTTGGACAAAATCAGTCAATGGGGATTCTCCCTGTTCGTCCGTGTGTATGTGAACGCAATAAACCCAAAAAATCATCGAGATAGATAAATAATCGTTGGTATATGGTTTTATTATAATGATAAATATGTATTAAATTTTGAACCAAGTCCATCAATGGCTGCCTGTCGAATTGTCTATCTGTAAGTATTTCAACGCATTTGAAAGCCATATGGTGAATTTTAATAAATAATATTTTTTACAAAAACTGTCTGTCTCTATGTCTGATTTTGGCCTAAATCCTCAAGGTTAGGTTAGGTTATATTAACGTCCCGTTTTGAAGCAACACGACGGCCATTTAGGAACGGACCTCGTAAATTTGAACCGCGGTCAGATGACGAGGACGACACGTGAGCTGGCACCCCCCTCTCCAAGCTTCCGAAAACTCTATCTATAGGACAAACTTAAGTTCTTTATTAAAATTAACTAATGTGTGAAACGAATTCAAAACTCTCTCTATAGGCTAAACTTAAGTTCTTTATTAAAATTAACTAATGTGTAAAACGATTTCAAAACTCTCTCTATAGGCTAAACTTAAGTTCTTTAATAAAATTAACTAATGTGTAAAACGAATTCAAAACTCTATCTATAGGCTAAACTTAAGTTCTTTATTAAAATTAACTAATGTGTAAAACGATTTCAAAACTCTCTCTATAGGCTAAACTTAAGTTCTTAAATAAAATTAACTAATGTGTAAAACTAATTCAAAACTCTATCTATAGGCTAAACTTAAGTTCTTTATTAAAATTAACTCTCCTTCGGGCACAATATTCGCACCGGCGAGTTTGGGAGCTATGCGCCTGATAGGCACAGGTAAACAATCTCGTAATTAATATTGTTTTAATATCCATTAATTTTAATTTTAGAGTTCTAAAATTAATCACTGATCTTCTTTGGGAGGCTTAAAAGAACCAGCGGGAGTGGTCTCCCCTAAACTTTCTCGTATACTCCTAACACATGTAGAGAAAACTAGAATAATAAAAGGCGTCAAATAAACTTCCGTCGCAAGTAAACCAAAGTTGGAACCACGCGTGGTTTGAAGGATCAAAACAAATTCAAATCCTCTGCTCATTCTTTTGAGCAACAGGACCTGGCGAGACTCCCTAAATGTTTGCTTCCTTACAAAATCACTCCAGAATTTGTTTTTGGCAAACTGCCAAGTTTCGGAGCGTCCCTTCCTTGCACAGGCATTGCAACTAGTAGGCATGCGCAGGGAGTTGAACAAGTATGCGATTATACAGACCGACAGACAGTCAACCCTTCGACGGATTTGGCCCAAAATTTTATACGTACCTACATTCATGACGATAAAACTGTGTATAAAATTTTATCCATCTGGCTTTTCAAGTTTTTGAGTTATAGCGTTCGCGTGACCCCGAACATACAGACAGACAGACTTCCCGTTGACGGATTTCGTCCAAAATTTGATAGAAACCTACAAATTATGTTTAAAGACCACATACCAAATTTCATCCCCGTAGCTCTAATAGTTTTCGAGTTATCGTGTTCACAGACACACACACAGACACACATACAGACACACACACAGACAGACATAATTCCAAAATTGTGTTTTTCGGAATCAGGGAGGTCTAAAACGTGGAGATTCGTCAAAATCTCGAGTTCGAATTTTTTGACGATTACAATACTTTCTCTTTGTATACTTTGTATACGAGAAAGTAAAAAGTGGGCATATCGTTGCTAAAAAGAGTCGCCTTCGTGATTATTTCCGTGCAGTTACAGTACGTGTTTTTTGGATTTTCGATTTCAGAGGCATTTCGGATAACCCGGAAATCAGTTAATCCGAGTTCGGATAATAGGGGTTTTTCTGTATATGAGAAACTCGATGGAAGGACACTACCGCTGATTATGTAAGAATCATTCGCATTATTCTTTTTGTAAAGAAATTAATGGCATAAGTATACGCATAAAACGTCTAAGAATAATAATTGCTTTATTTTGCAGTTAAAAACACCTAACTTATTTTAATGCATTCAGATTAAATAAGGAAATAGAAGCTTATAGCAGTCACTGTTAGAATTGAAACTTTTTTAGCTCATTTAAACTTTATGAAACAAAGTATTGCTATGCCTTAAATAAATGTTTGATCTACCGGATATTCCAAGAAACAACAGAACATCTTCACCTTTAGATAAGAAATTTCGAGGTCACACTTTCCGTTTGTAACTCCAAATAGCCTCAAGCTGCTTAATACCAGTCTAGTCAACAAAAAACTGATTTACATGACCCACGAAGATAAATGAGAAAGGGTTGTCTTTTGTGATAGGTTAGAAAAATGTTACGCAGCAGAGTTTGGAGCTTTGGGAAAGTTTCAAAACAAGTTATGATGAGGTATGCAAAATATATCTTCAGGTATTTTTTATATGCTGTGCTCGTAATAATTTGCTACAATTCACTGGAGAAATACAGAATCACTCTAGCCATTATCGGAAGAGATATTATTTATTAGTTAATTATTAATAACATTTAAATAGCATTATGACTTCATAATATTTTGCTAATAATGTAAACAAACAGTTAGTTGATTTATATTAACATCCCACTGTGGAACAATATAAGGGCTATTTTGGGATCTTTATCGTAATTTTTAAAAAATTACCGGATGATGAGGACGACACTTGAATTTGCAAACCCCTCTCCAAACTTACAATGCAGACATTTTCAGATCTAAGTAATCTCCAAATTCGTTTGCCTAGTAAGTGAGGACGACATCTGAGCCTGCAACACCCTCTCCAAACTACATTGCAGACATTTTCAGGTCTAAGTAATCTTCAAATTCATTTGCCTAGTAAGTGAGACTATTCTCAAAAGCCTCCCTCTCCAAACCAGCATTGCAGACATCTTCAGGTCTAAGTAATCTTCAACCATTTCCGTCTAGTAAGTGAGGACGACGCTGAGCCTACAGTCCTCCAAACTTATAATGGGTGACATTTTCTGATCCATGTCTCCAAATTCATTTTGCCCAGTAAGTGAGGACGACGCCCGGGAAAGCCTGCAGCCCCTCTCCAAACCACGTGTGACATTTTGTGTCTAAGTAATTCCAAATTCATTTGCCTAGTAAGGAGGAGACGACGCCTGAGCCCAAGCGCCCTCTCCAAACTTATAATGCAGACATTGTGATTCAAGTAATCTCCAAATTGCTTGCCTAGTAAGTGAGAACGACATCTGAGCCTGCAAGCCCTCCAAAGTAGCTGGCTACAGACATTTTCAGGTCTAAGTAATTCCAAATTCATTTGCCTAGTAAGGAGTGGACGACGCCTGAGCCTGCTAGCCCCTCCAAACTCTATAATGCAAGATATTTTCTGATCTAAGTAATCTCCAAATTCGTTTGCCTAGTAAGTGAGGACGACGCCTGAGCCTGCAAGCCCCTCTCCAAACTACAATGCAGACATTTTCAGGTCTAAGTAATCTCCAAATTCATTTGCCTAGTAAGTGAGGACGACGCCTGATCTTTCAACCCCCTCTCCAAACTTATAATGCAGACATTTTCAGATCTAAGTAATCTCCAAATTCGTTTGCATAATAAAGCGGTTCCCCGATGCCATATACCCACCCCCAACTATCCCTTCCATCAAAGTTTTTATTAACAATATTCTGGGCTTCAGAATCGGACAACTCGAATTAGATTTATAATATTAGTGGGGTTTATTTACGTTTCATTCCATTTTTTCAAAATAGTCTTAGTTCCACTTCCAAACAAATAAATACCGCAGTGAAATAATTTCGCCTTATGATGAAAGGTAAAAGTTATTCGTCGTCATAATCAATAATTCACACAAATGAAAGATAATTTCAATTCAATCCTCTAACTTGTTTTGTGGAGCTGAATTTTATGAAATCAGATTCAATTGAAGACAGAATGTCTGTCGAAATACAATGAAGATATAATCTCTTCGATTCAAATGAATATACAATCACTTGTCTGGAGCTGCGTTAAGCTTACTGCGATATTTAATATTAATATACGCGTATGGCCAGTGCGATCTTTCCAAAAATCCTGTGTTCTTGAAAGATATTAAATATTTTATTGCTTTAACACCAAATTCTTTCGCTGCTATCCAGTAGGCTTTTGAGCTTAACTTTTACTTTTCACACGAACTTGAGAAAACAAAATTCTGTAACTTTTTTTTCATTTTAATCCCTTATGTTTTGTATTTTCTGCCATTACCAGCATTACTTTCGCGTAACCCTAACTTAAGCAGCGTACCCGTACGGGTACGCGTACCACAGGAGTACTGAGAAACTCTGGTCTAGTATATCAAGCGCCAAGTTCAAATTCAGCCTAACACTTACAGAAAAGCATCGAATTCTCTGCCTGTTATATTATCAGTTCTCTTTGTATCGTAGTTTTCTTTTGCGTCTATTAAAAAACAGCAACATCCAATGTGGACTCATTCTGAAAAAAAGTGCAATTTCCAAGATTTTATCTTTTTTGTTTACATATTGCCAAAAGGATCCATATCAAAGCAATCATGGTAGCCAATCCGTTTTAGTTATATTAATGCCTTATTTTTGAAGCTAAACGAAAGCTGTTTTGGTAAGGACCAAGTAATTTTGAACTGCCGTCAGATGACGAGAACGACAAGTTATTCAGCACACCCTCTCTAGATTTCCACACCAGCAGAAGAATGTTGGACCCTCGACATCGGATTTAGCGTTCAGTAGGTCCACATACATGGCAAATCTTTAACCCCATGGATCCACTAGTGGATACATGCTATGTAAATTGCTAGAATCCATGTATCATCTAGTGAATAAATGATCTATAATAGTATAAAATCACATGTAACCACATAAGGAGACATCAAACACTATGATTTACATTATTGGGATTAAAAACGCATACATATATTCTCTAGGGTGAGTTATAAGAATTGTTAGAA
>BGPR01047177.1:0-11854 GCA_013235015.1 Araneus ventricosus
CAAAAGTTTATTTCTTTCGAAAATTATAAAAATAAAAGAAGTAATGTTGTCGCGATTTGTTTCGGTATAGTAAACAACAGCCATAGTATAATTCATAAAAGTAACCACCTTTTATATTTTTTATTTGTTTTTATTTTATTTATTTATTTATTTTTCTTGGAGAGGTTACGAACGTTGCCCTCCATATAAAACTTGGCTTTATACCAAATATCCCGACTGATATTTGTTGCTTGGCGACGAAAGAAGCTCGCATAAGAGCATTACTCCAGGACAGCAATATCTCTTCTTGGCGAACGTATTGCTTTTGTCGCCAGTCTTAAAGTTCCAAGCATACTATGTGCAGGAGAAAATAAGTATCCGTAAAAACCATCAAAGTGATATCACCAGCCTTAAATCTTTCCCTTTAAGCCTATTAACTGGGGTGAGACGATCAAAACTAAAAATGAAAGAAGTTTTGAAAGAAGGTAAACAGGAATGGATATCCGCAAATTCATCCGCCCCATTTCTCATATTACTTTTCTGTGGAAAAAAGATGAAAAAAACTTGAAGACACTGAAGTGTATTTCATAAAAATTTTACCCTCGAGTAGAATTGAATATGGATTTATAGTCTGGGCTCAGAAAGGGAACAGTTGTTGTTAGAAAAGCACCAGATTTGTTCTGTGAATGAAATAGGCATTGATTCTGATTGCTGCAGATACAATTATGGGATAAGTTTTATTTAACGCAATTGAATGATCATACTGGAGAATAAAATATTGTTCAAACAAAATTAAATATTAGAAAATAAAGAATTCTGTGGTTCAGAATGAGATTTTAAAGCTTAAATCGATATTTCCTGATTTAATTTCTGTAATATTTCTGTAAAAGAAAAAACACATAAAATGGAATTATTTATTGTCTTCTGACTTCTAATTTTTAACGAGATATTTTACATTTTACACTCGCGCCTGTCATATTGACGTGTATCGAATTATCACATTTTTAGTCTTATAAACTAAAATTTAATCATTAATTAACTTTATAATTTGACACAAAGTCCATTTGTACGCTTGAGAATATCATATTTTATTCTACAATGTTGAAGGAAATTCCTTATCCGAATTATTATTTATTAAAATTCATCTGTGTTTAATATTATAGAATTTCATGAAGGAAATTTTTTTCTGAAATAAAGCCCAATGTTGTCAGTTGGTAACAAACTGTTTTTTAGCCATAAACTATACTTAACCCCTTAACGGTCGCGCCCGTCATATTGACGTGCATCGAATTGTCGCATTTTTAGGCTTATAAAATAAAATTGAATCATTAATTAGCTTTATAATATGATACAAAAATTACATAGAATCCATAAGCATCTCAAGTATTCTATGCCTTCTTAGATGAATGAAAACGGCATTCACTTTCCAAAAAAATGAGGGGTCATCTTATTAGATAGCAAAAAATTGTGATCCTTAAGGGGTTAAAACAATTGTCCTTTACCATGGGAAACAAGTCTTCAAGACTATTTTTAAGCACAAAGGTTTCTCATGTCATCTTGAAATTTACGGACTGGAGGAAATCTAAAACATCTTTTTTAAACGGGATTTTTTACGAAGAAACACGAAAGTAATTAGAAGATAAAGATCTATGGTCTATGAGTTCTTTCTATTATCCGTGGAGCTACTTTTCTTTCTTTTCCATAATTTATCGTTCACACATAGATTAACTAAATATGATCCAAGTAGTCTGTATGGTGAGAAGAAGAGATGCAGATTTGTTCAATCACGAAAGTGAAATATTCATCGTCCAGTGGTAGCAGTTGAACCAGCCCTCCACCAAAAATAATAATACTCATACAGCAGTTGTACCTCACGCAAGGAGAAGGTTAAACCTTCAATGCAAGATTTTTTAAATTTCAAAATAAAAAATGTTTTTGGCATGGGAAGTTCACAAATAACAACAGAAAAATACGTGAAAAAAATCGAAATAGAATTATGGTATCATTAATTTGAATTTAATGAACGTATCAATCACTATTTCTTTTTTTATAAAACAATGAAAAAATATTTTAAAAGTAATATCTAATGGTAAATACCTGTAGAAGCAATTGATGAAACCGTCAAAGATGCAAGACTCCTTTTAAATGCTAAAAACTGCGTAAGAATGTCAATAGGTGTATCCGGAATTATGTATCAGGAATAACTGACTACCACATACTTGTCAATAGGACCTGTACTGTCCATGGAAAATGGAACGAATGAATATCATTCGGTCTCATATGATGTTTTTAATCCGATACGGCGTGCACGAGTGAACAAAAAAAATTTTCTATTCATTATTAACATTAAAAATAAATTATGTATCAAATTTGATACAATATGCAGTGAAGGGTTAATTTCGTTTTTCCAAAACTTAGACTTTTAACTAACGATTAACAGAAACTAAACAACAATAAAAAATCCAAAACCGTAAATTAATTCTAAATGACGAACTAAAATGTAATTGCTTTATTAGAAATGTTAATAAAGGTTTTTTTCTCGATAATATTAAAAACATTCTTGTCATTTTTTTGCAATTAATGTTTGCTCTCATCTATAATGAAACATCTCTACAGTGTCCATCTTCCGTCCCTAGGAAAATGGTCCTTTCTGAGGGTTCGCCGCTCTAACGGGATTTCATGTAAGGATGCACAAAATACGTATTCAAACAAGCCTTAATTCGTTATTTCTGATAAAGTGAATTTTAAGAATTAACTAAAGAAAGCTATTACTATTATTACTTTTTTCAAAAATGCCCCTTTTTCCAGCAACATTTTTGGATTTTTTTCTTCATTTTGTTTTCATTGGAGAAATAAATCCCTAACCGTTTCTTCGGTATTGTTGAGGAATGACCAATAATAATATGCGCTGTTCTATACCTAGTTTAGATCAAGAAAATATCGCTTAGGAATCATTCAAAGTACAAATTTCTATGCTTGCCGCGAAACTGGTTTCTTGTTTTTGGTTTAGAAACCACGGCCTCTTGACTCACACTGGTAGAGGCCGAATTTCAGTTTTGTATTCACATTTGGAAAGGGAGACTGATTTCGATCTAATTTTCGGCGTTGTTTTCGAGTGTGTTGATTTGTTTGTTCTTTCTTTCCTCCTTATTCTCTTTATAGAATTTTTTTAAATGGAAATATAATGTAAATAATTTATATAGAAGTTTTTTAAAAAATTTGTTATGATATAATGAGTAAAGGATAATGTTTAAATTGACAAACGTGTGAATAAGTATGTTTAAAAGTCACTGAGATTACATAGACAGAGGACCGGGACTTTTGGGCTTTGTGCTCCAGCTTCGATTTGGGTGTGTGGTGTGGTGTTCTGGTGAATACTTTCGTGTATATGCTTCCCAATATGTAATTTTTGCTCATTAATATATCGGTAAATCTAATTAATTGTGGCTAAAAGACTGAAATCACAGGAATTTTGTGTTATATTATTTTTTGGGTTTAGTTCCACGGACATTGGTTGTCAATTTGTTTTAATTAGTCCAAATTTCTCCATTTTTAGGGCGATTAATACATGGAGCCAGTTGGTTGTCATGTAGAGTTTGGAGTCGATTGGTAAGGGAGAAGGTTGTAATTCGTAGGAGTTGGCTCCACCATTTCCGACTGTTTAATTTTGTTAAAACAGTTGTACTCGAATGTTCATCAATTTTGTCCGCATGCCAAGGTAGGACGGACTTCTCTTCTGGTTGGTTATAGAAGGTCCAAGATCAGAGAGACGAAAGCAATAGATTTAACTGAAGTTGAACAGTCCGGTCTCTCAGAGGGCTTTCCGTGACTTGGGTTTCCTTTAACATTAGGTTCCTAGGGATTACTTTAATATTATGTCTAAGAGGCAAAAATTCCGTGCCCAACGAAAACGACATTTGACAGAACTGAACGTGGAGGGGTTGCCGTTAAGTAAGGGGTTGCCGTTTACTGTATATATAGGAGTCCACTCTAATGGTGGGCTAATACCTAATTTCAAAACTGTTCGAGATAGTCCTATATTTCCAGTTGGAAAAAATGATTTACTGCTGACTTAATGAAATGATGACTATTGACTTAAGAATTATATTTTATGTTATTTCAGTCAATAAATGCAATTTGAAAAATACAAAATCTAAATTTTTATATAGTTCACCTGTCATATTAGTCATATTTATTAAAATAATCTTTAGACACTAATATTTTAAACAAAAGGAAAAAATGTTTTACTTTTTGACGACCAAAACTGACCGAAATATGAAACGTTGAATTACATTATTTTGGCCAATCAGCGGTCCCTTCGAGAAACAGCCTGTGTGGAGTGACCGATCTTCCTCTCGGCGGCCATTGAAATGGTATAAAATCGTATGAAACAGTGATATTTAGATTTTACTAATTCAGTTTTAGTCGCAGAAGAACGCAACTTACTTGTTTCAAATAATAGTGTCTTAAGAATATTTTACTTAATATGATTCATTGGCCCAAGGGAATGTATAGAAATTTAGACTTTGTGATTTTTTTACAGTATTACATTTACTGACTCAAACTACACAAAAGATAACTCCTTACGATATATAGAGCATATTTTACAATTGGAACTATATATCTATTTCTAATGGTATAAAAATTAGCTATTAAGCAACGATTAGATTGTAATCATGTATATAAAGGAACTCGTTTGTATGTTGGCTTGACCACGTCCGTTTTTATCGCCGCTATGTATGCCCGGGGCGCATATTTACAAACCCTACCCTGATAGAACTGAGGCAGGAAATCGGACAATATGATTGGATCGCTTCGCCGAGAGCCGATGACGTCGTTCTTTGCTCTCGTACGGAAATTATAACAAAACAAGTTAGATTAGTTGATTTTGAAACATCAAATGAACTATTTTCACTGGAATGACGTCAAAAAACCCAACAACATTTGTCTAACCTGTTAGTTAATACCCTTCAAACAAAGTTGTCATCATTCGACTTTTCATTAGTATAATTTCTTACAGTGTAGGATATTTTATTTTTTATGATATTTTAAAACATAAAAACGGAAGAATGTTTTCTGTGTTTAACTGTGGGAAAACGGAAAGAAGTAGGACGACTCTTGTTTTGTTTTGATTGCCGTACGCTACGCGCGAGAGCTGAAAACGACGTCACTGCCCATCGTAGCCAATGATATTGGCTGATTTCCTGCCTCAGTTCTATCAGAGTAGGGTTTGTAAATATGCGCCCGGGGCCAAATATGGCACTATGATGATGGAATATAACGAGCAGAAACTAACACAGTAAAAATTATTTTAAGATTGAAGTTATTTTGTTTTTTTATATAATATTAAATGGTCAATCCAGGAGTTTTCTGCTAATTTTGGGAAATTTTCCACTTATATTCTTATCGAAAAACTATAATAAAGATTGCCGTAGCACATTTCCCTCGTATATTTCCTGTGGAACTTCGTTTTTATATCAATGACGTCAGACATTTGCAGTAACGTTGGTTACAAAGACTCGAATTCCAAGTGTAATTGAATAAATACTCACAATAATTATTGAATAATTACTCTGCATAAGTGTTATCGTGTTTTCTTTCGTGGATCGCGGATATTGTGTTTTTTCCTTACTGTGCTATTATATGTTGTTCTGCGGTATTTTCATTTTGATATCACAGTTAATAATAGCTGAATTATTACTGCATATGGTTTACTTTTTGATTTCTTAGGTAGTACATTATGATCACCCCTCTCCGAGGATTTGTTTACCATTATTCATGTCGCGCGAGACAAATTTCATTTTCATAATGATTATTATCCACTAGACAACATCTTATTAGTTTGTGTTTAATTTTATTTATTTTGTTTGAATTTATTAGTTTTTATATTAATTTATTCCTATGTCTTTTGATGTTCCATTTCGTAACGTTTTAAGTTCTAACGCATATTTCTTACAATGTTTTTTGTTCTAAAGATTTTGTAATGAATGTAATTTGTTCTAAAGATTATTAAGTTTATGTTTAGAATCAGATCATATAAACTATTATCATTGTGTTACAGATATCTTATCATCTATATCAGGAGACTCTTCCTGCGTCTCCACACATAAGTTAAATTGAAATTTTTAATCATGCCTCTTGATTAACGTTTGCTTCCTTTGGAATATCTTCAGCTGCGAAAAGACGAATGTACCCGAACTAGAAGGAATCGGACAGATGTTGATATGAAGGCAGATCAAAGACCACCAGAAACTGCCCAAAAGAGACAAGTCAGACACCAAGTAAATGCTAAAAGGAAAAGTAAGGGAATGCAGCTAGAAACTGCAAAAGTTGAAGCAGACTTGAAGAGAATGCTAAAGGGGACGCTTATGAAAACACCAGAAACTGGCTATGACTAACAACATTACATATGCGTTTAGGCTGAAAGAGAAGACGGGGTGAGAATGAATTTTTATCTTTCATATTACGAAGTGTAGAGTATGAGTGCTTATAACTATAATTCCAACTGTGCTTGTGAATCTGAAAGCACTGCGAGTATAGGATCAGAGTCGAGTATTTGTTCACTTTGCGGTGAGAAAAAGTGGTGTAGATTGTCGCCTGGCATGTGTTGCAGTAACGGAAAAGTGCAATTACCACTACTTCTAAAATCACTTGAACTTCTGAAAAGTCTATTTATAATCAATATTGAAATGTTTATTTCAACAAGAAGCGATTTAAATAAGATTCATGTTTTGGGGGAATGTTAGTAACAATATTCGTAGAAAAAGAAACGAGGGGCATATAAATAAATTTTTATCCCGAGCAGCAACGGGCTATCAGCTAGTTTTTTCAATTAAACCAGTTTATAAAATTAGTTGTATCAGAACAGATTCCTAAGTGATAGGGATTTATTAAGGAGGATATAATTGCAGTTTTGGGAATAAAGGAATGAATTGAATTCGTAATAAAATAGAAGAAGGAAATTAAAAGTATTAAAAAATAATGTTTGCAGTGGGGAAATAATCCAGACTGCATTAATATCTAGTATATCGCTTATTATTAGAAGTTTATAATCAAAATATAAAAATCTAGTTTACCAAATAATATACGGATTTATTTCTTCTTTATATTTTCAATAACTTCCAAGTAAGAAAAGCAGCCAAAATACCATTCAACAGCATTTTTCCATTCATAAAATACTAATATTGAAGCTTATGAATTGCATGGTATGGAGATTTATGAAAACAAAGATAAAAAATAATTAGATATATATTAATGAAGTGAAATTTTACATTTAAGCATCAAATACGTATGACCATATTCAAATATGAACTTATTGATTTATTATTTAAAACAAGGGACCAGTTCAGTGTAAAATAGTAATAATAATAGGTTTTGTAATATCAGATAACCATTTCTCTACGAATAATGCTCAGATTGAGCAATCATTAATTTCATGAGACATGGAATGAATGATACTGCTTGCTGTCGCCAGAGTTCTAATTCTAAAGCAACGGATAAGCTTCGTTATCTAACCTCTAATGGAATTTCATACCCCTGAAATGTCCAGACTTCTGATATACGAGGTACCTTAAAAGAGGACACAAAAGATATTCACCGCGGAAAGAGCATACTTCAAAAGCAGGCGAAGCAACTCTCAGTAATAATTAAGCAACCACGCCCAATCATATTATGAACTATTCCCGAGTTTGGGCCATCCGTGAACGCGTTTTGGGAATCAAATGAAGCTTGGTCATTCAGTAATGGCCAATAGTATCGAATCTAGTTGCATATTAAAGGCCACGGTCATTGTAAACGCTTCCAGTAATGGGTTCCGATTCGCCTTGTGGCTTTTTAGTTTCGAGTGAGAAATAGGTATTCTTCAGTTCTTTCATGCATGTAACATAAATTCTATTTTTATGCTGCATTCTCTAATTATAAATTTAAATTCTATTCGTTTTGTTTTCAAACGATGTTTTTGTGTATAACAAGAATTTTAATCAAATGTTAGTTGTCTTAGGAGGTGAAAAATTCATCAAACGTACTAAATTTGTTTTAAAAACGATTAATTATAATTTGCTAATTTTTGTGTACATAAGGTGATTCAAAAATTCTCCGGCAAAATTTAAGGATAGTTCAATCATGTCATAACAATATCCTTTTAAATAGGAACACAAATGTCAGTATATATGCTGACTGGATGGCTATGTTTGTAGGCGATTTAGTTGAAATAAGTTCATTAAGAAACAGAGACACAGTTGGATGGAATTATACAAAACTGCTGAGATGACCGACACGTATGTAGTGTATAGGGCAGATAATTTGTTGAGTTTTGCTTTGTATGAGATTTCATATTTATTTCAGGTTTGTGGCATTTTCATTTAAACTCTAAATTAATATAAAAAAATTAAATTAATGAAAACTTGGTACATGGTGTTGTAAAGTAAATTGTTTCAGCACATTGAAAATATCTAAAATTTGTAATATAAGATAAGGAAAATAAACAAAAGCCTGAATTTTAGAATGGAGTAAAAATCATTTTAGACACCTATGTTCTATTAGGAGCAGAGATGTGAAACTACGTACGCAAAGTTTCCTTTCCTTACAATTAAAGAAAATTTTACGAATTACAAATATACAATTTTTAAATGAGAATCTGCTATAACTAATATAAAGAAATTTAGCATGTTTTGGATACTGTTTAAATTTATTTGCAATTTTTATCTAAACTTGTGCATTTTCACTAAGAAAATTGTGGTTCTTCCCAAAGAACTAGTACACAGTTTAAATCGGAGGACTTTTATATTTGGGAACATATGGGCGGAAACGTCTCATGTGCCCTTAAGAGGTGTTTCTGTAACAGTTAAGTCATGAAATGAACAGGTCGCTAGATGTTACTGGATATATTATTACGTCAAATTCCAGCAGGGAAAAGCTCTAGAAATATTTCCACCATGAATATCCAGTAGATTCTGAGGCCAGCTGTGTTGGCAGCAGGCACGAGACGACAAACAAAATGACAGATCAAACGTTTATGATGAAGTATTTTTACGCAACATGTTACCTTGTTGCTCGAGGATTTTCCAACCACCTAGGTGGTCTCTTATACGCATTCACCATGTCATCCTCTGAAAATGCAGTTTCCTTCTGGAAACAAACCCAGACTGGATTTTTTTTTTGCTCAGAGTCCTTAGTCTAGAATATCGTAGGGAGTCCTCTAGAGGTCAACCATTGCGTTTGTGATCGCATATTTCTATGTAAAAATTTTTGTGTATAACTATACTTTTCAAAATTTCCTAAGGACTTAAGACTCATCTTATATAGCTACATTTTTTATCTTGCCATCATTCATCTTTTGTTGCCTGAGAATTGCCCATAAAATAAATACAAATCTTCCGTTAAATTGAGAAACCAAATTTGTATGAAACCTCACGCACAAAGAGTATAAGCCCTAGGAAAGCTCACCCAATATTTTATCAAGAAAGGTGAGTCAGATTTTGCGAGGAACTCTATTACGGCCATTTATATTTATCCCTCAGCTGCAAAGTTAATGTTCGGCAACTTCCCTATTCTGCGAGGTAATGAAGCGTAACCTTCACTATGTTGTGAACGTTAAATTACGGGCTCAGATTAGATGCAGAAGATTTTGCCTTAACACATTCCGCTTGTTATGAAAGTTAGAAGACAAACGTATTCTTATAGGATCTGTGAAATACAGTACAACCCCGGTTAACTAAACTAAAGGGGGAGGAGGCCGTTTGGAATAAAGATTTTTTGGCTAAGCCATTAACATCTATTACTATTTTGTATCTAATTTCATTCTGAAATGCTTTGACTGTAGAACAAATTCAAAACTCACTTTCTAGGCTACACTTATATTGTTTATTAAAGTTAAAATTGTATTTTTAGGATTACAGTAGGTACTGTCACAAAAAAAAAACACGAACCATCCAGCATTATTCTGCCATCGTTCATCGGAAATTAAAACAAAAGGCACCAAATTTCAGGAAATAACGTCTACTAAACGATTCCATATCTAAAAATTTCGAAAGGGGCCGTCTATTTATTTATAATTTCACTAACTTCAAAATTTTCAAAGACAACACCAATTTTTTCCAATGGATTTCAAAAGTTATGATCGGATACCAAATTTTATTTTTCAAACTTTTTTTGTTTTGAAATGAAAAAGCAAAGAAAACTTTGAGTCTCTAATGTTAAAGTAAAATTTTAAATTTTTGTCGATATCTTGAGATATAATATAGTTATTGACCTAGAACTTTTTCGATGTAATAGCATGAAGTAGTATATATTATTCTGCGCCTAAACATTTGATTTTAAAATAATTTTGAAAACAGGAAATATTTTATAAAATTTCATGTTTAAAAATTTTTGAGTGACAACACACCCAAATTTTAACAGTAATCAATGCAGGAGGCTATTTAATAAACCTATGTAAAATTTCAGCTTATTGGAAAAAGTTTTTAAGTTACATTAAATTTTCTATTTTCTCTGTAAAACGATGCACTTGGGGGACGTCCATATATTTAAAAAAAGTAAGATCTTTCTTTCGTTTAGTAATGTAATACACATGGATTAAAATCATATTTTTTGGAGATAAGTTCATTTTTGCAGAATTTTGTAATGCATCTAGTATTTATCGATTGTAAAAAATACATTGTAACTTTTAAGATGACGTTTAAACAGCAAAATTAAATAAAATACTACCACCGACATTTAAATGCAAGCAGCGAGTTTCGCTATCTAAATATGGAGACCGCCACTTTTATATCGCGAGCACAAAAGTTCGAATATCTTCCGATCTCTTAATGATCGCCAAAATTGATATCTTGGTGTATTTTTTAACGAGGAATTTATTTATGTTATCAAAAATGGCTGTTACCATTGGAAATGTTTAAGTTAGTGCAATTATAAATATGTAGACGATCCCTTATGAAATTTTTAGATATGGAATCGTTTAGCAGACGTTATTTCCTAAAATCTAGTTATTTCTGCTTTAATTTTCGATGAAAGATTACAGAATAATGCTGTGTGGTTCGTTTTTCTCCCGCGACTGTACATTAATGTATGCTTAGTAATAGTTTATAGCATATGAATTACTCATTCGAACTAGCCATTAATTTTTGCTTGTTTCTTGCGTTCCTTTCATTGTTTTCATGCCGCAAAGTCTCACCATCTTTTCATTAGAAGTGCGTCAGCCGGAGTTAACTGATTGCATGGCTCAACATACCTTAGGGCAACCTAAAACAACGACAACACGTGTATTATAGTTTTAATACAGATTTAAAAGAAAAACTGTTAATGTATAGTACACAGTAGGCTACAGCTGGTACGAAGGTCACTTTTAATTTTCACATTAACACTCTCACTCCTAAGCCGGCAGTAACCGGCCATGCAATTTCTATACTAGTGGGGCGAATTTCGGCCGGTTGCTGTTCGGAGAGGGGAGAGAAGGCAGTTGGGCGAGTGGTTTTTACAGGGACCCTTAGGGGAGAGATGAGAGATGAAAGGCTGTCATTCCTATCTCCCACCACCCGTAGTGAGGAGAAAAGGGGGAACGGGGCGGACGAATCCATTCTACAGATCAATTAGAAAGCAAACCTCAGTATACATCTGTACTCAGATTTTGAGAACTCTTAGTAGTCAAAGGGTTAATAAAAATCATTTAAGGAGTTGTAGCAATTGTGAGAGTTTCAGCAGTGAAAGAGTGTGAAGAATTGAAGAGTTTGTGTGGTGAGTTGTATTTGCGATTTCAGAGGCATTTCGGATAACCCGGATTTCGGTTAATCCGAGTTCGGTTAACCGGGGTTCAACTGTGATTTGAAACAGCAATAGAATTCACTCGTATGATATATATAGAATTTTGACATTAGTAATC
>BGPR01047178.1:171-11853 GCA_013235015.1 Araneus ventricosus
ATACCAAACGTCAAATAGGTACTTAATACGTCTTGCAAAAAAGTAAGCTTATTGGTTTTAAGCATTTGCAAGATGTGGCGCCTACTCAGAGCAAGAAATCATTTCGTTAGAATCCCATCGACGTGCTAACTAATGAATGGCTTAGACGCATAATTTTCTCACCAAATGAATGGTCGAGGCTCTCAAGACACTGACGCTGGACCACGAATATAATTTTCCCGAAATACCAAACGTCAAATAGGCACTCAATGGGTTTTAGACAAAACAAATATCATCTTACAACATGGATACTGATAATTTTTTGGCATTTCAGACAGGAGAGAGTCCTACAGCCTTAATGTTTATGCCACCGAGACGACACATTCCCCACAGTAGGATCTAGTGATAATTTCAACGATGTTTGGTGATTTTTAAGTTTAATTTTTTTACAAATATCATCCTCCGTAGTTTCAGTGATTTAAGTTACCTACTATAATAAGAGTTTCTAATTAGGATTACTTTGACTAATAAAAATGTGGATTATGAGATTTGCTGACTGCCGTTACTTTTTGAAAACTGAGAAGAATGGTTATTTTCTTGTGAATGCTTTGATATTTTTAGTTCTTCGAATTAAGAGATATAAGTTTCTCGAAGTAATGGACAAAAATATTTTATTTCCATTTAAATATCCCACTGAATTTGAACTACTAATTTCGTTTTAAAATTACTCCTGAATCATTTCTGATACCAGGCTGCTAGCGAGACATTTAAAATGCGGATTACTCAATGTTTGAATTCTAAAAATTTTATATGAATGTTCATAGGTTCTTGAAATGGACAGACAGGGTCACCAGTCTCAAATAGCAAAGTACTGCGGCAGTATCAGCCGACCACCAAATTCCATACAGACAACGACCAACACAGCCATTGTGCGTTTGGTGACTGATTATTCAGTAGCGAGAGAAGGTTTCCGACTTGAGTGGGCCATTAGAGGTGAGAGACCTGAGTTTCTACTAAAAAATGAGTTGATTTCAAACAAATATACTATTACGTTCAAAAAGTTCTGGAATCTTTTAGATATCTTCTACTAATTACGCCATTAGAAAGTGCAAGCCAAGTCATGGGTGCTCCATCACTTGTGAAGACTGTGAGACTTGTGAAGCCACCGGTTCACAAGTCTCTATTGGTGTCAAATAATAAAAACCTGCGACATTTAATTTTTTATCTGGAGTTTACATAAATTTATGTAAATTATGTGATATTTGTCATGATGATTTTTTCTGTATCACACGAGGATTTCTTAAAATTGGGAAACTAAAAACTTCGATTTTGAGACATTTTTTAAAAAGCTTGCATATACAAATTGCAAAACATTCATTATTTAATAAAATTTACTTAAAAAATACTTGAAAAATGAAATAAATAATAATAAAGTTAAATATATATCTAAAAAGAAATTAAATCATAAAAATTGGACCAATTTATTTTATTTTTCCTTCAATGGAATGCTTGTGTCCTTTGGAATTTCAATCTACCGTAATATTCATATTCTATTGTCCCTAGAACTGTTTTTCCACGCATTTTTATATTTTGGTGAAATATCTCGCCCTTTTCTTCACTCAGGAAGACTTTCAGGAAAATACTGAACATGGGAGTGCAAAAAGTGCATTTTTAAACTCGTGTTACAACCCAGTTCTTCAAAATCTTGAAGCATTTTGGCACTATTATTGTATAGTTAGGATCCTTGTGATTTCTTTAAAATTTCTTAGAGACGTCTTCGAAACTAACCCCTCCTTTCTCTCGATCGATTGCACTTTTCCCTCAATTTTTTTTATTCTTCATTAGCTAAATTTAAATAACGTTTTGATCATTTATTAGCTACCCTTAATTTTATATGCAAGGGTGGTAAGAGGACTTGCTTTGGATTCACTTTTACCGAATCGCATTCTTAGAGGCCATTCTTTACTTATCCGCTATTGTTTTCTGATCTACTATTCCACTCACATACACTGATGCCCAAATGTTAAGCACAATTCTTAAGATGCGAACAAACTGGAATTAATATGGTTACTATGGTTTGCAATCAGTTGAGGAGAATGGTGGGACAAACTATCGACTGAACTCGCATATTACAGTGAAGATTCGGTCACGAGGGCATTTAGAGGATCGACCAGAAAGTGATGAAGACGAAAAAGGATTTCACCCCATCTTGTTTCACAGAAAGCTGATAATGAGTTGAAACTTTCGTCAATGATTATGTTTGATGCGCAAAATATTTAAATGCATTTTCGTAAAAATAGCAGGAATATTCGAGAAGATATTTGGGATTTTTTTAAAGAAATCTTTATTATCTCCACAGGGGTTTTGCTTATAACATGCAGAGTTTTCATCAAAATTCTACAAAACTTACAGAATACTTGACAATATGTATACCAAGCCCTATACCAAATTTTAAATTAAATACTTTGAAGGAATTATGAGTATTTATAGTAAATAATTTTTTACTGCGCATATGCGAAATCTGGCGTAATTTTTCTTTCATAATTTAAGAGCCATACAGGGTGTCCACACTTATCGTGTTCCAATAGCTAATTTCTAAACCGTTAGAGATAGACATATAGTTCCAATTGGAAAAATGTTTTAAATAAAGGGGAAAATTATATTTAGTGACTCAAAATACATATTGCATCTCTGAAAAAAGTACGAATTCTAACTTTTTATACGGTCTCCAGATCCTATTGGTCATATTTAGTAAAATATTCTTGACATTCTAACATTTTAAACAAAAACAGTCCCACTCTTCTGCGACTAAAACTGGCGTGTTCTGGAGCTTCGAATTTCATGATTTTTAACCAACCAGCGGCCTCGTCGAGCAAGTGCTGTGCATTGATTGGTGGATCGTCTTCACGACAGCTATTCAATTGGTGTAAAGTGGTCTAAGTCAGCGATATTCAAAGCTCCATAACTCGGTCAGTTTCAGTCGCAAAAGAGTGGGACTTTCTTGTTTAAAATATTAGAGTATCAAGAATATTTTACTAAATATGACTGATAGGACCGGGAGACCGTATAAATTTATACCTTTTTCAGGAAAATATTTATTCACTCAAAAAACATATATTATAATTCTTCCCTTCATTTAGAATATTTTTCCAATTGGTACTATATGTCTATCTCTAACGGTTTAGAAATTAGCTATTGGAACACGATAAGTGTGGACACCCTGTATAAAAATTCGAGTTCAACGTATATAAAAATTCCAGTGCAACGTATATAAAAATTCCAGTGCAACGTATATAAAAATTCCAGTGCAACGTATATAAAAATTCCAGTTCAATACCGTTAATATTCAGCATTGCAAGTGCTGCAAGTTGCTGCTCAGATTGCAAGAGCTGAATTACTTTTGTTCTCCAAGAGAAACAAAATGACGAGGGTTCTTGCACAAACTGAAATTTTTTGAACTTGAATCTTCGAATAGTTATACAACAAAACTTCGATTAACCGCCACCGTCCGGCCCACGGCTGTGCCGGATAGCCAAATACACGAATAGTGGAAATCTCTTAATACATATCTATAGTAATGTGATTTCACTGCTGGCTTGGGACAAAAATTATAATTTTAAACTTTACTTTAAAAGTAAATAATACGTGCATATTGTATTTAATTTTACAAAGCGATTAGCATAACTTTCAATATAAGTAAAGTGTTGTAACGTACGCAAATGCATTGAAATACCATCAACCTACATTACTTTATGATAACGGATAATAAAAACTGACGGTTAAACGAGTGACACTTAATAAAAGTTTTACTGTCATAGAAATGCAATTTAAATTATGTATTTAATTTATAAGTATATATGAGTATTCATGGATATTCAACCTTCATAAAATTCAATATTACTGTTCGAAAATTCAAGTTTAAAAAATATCAATTCGTGCAAAGAACTCTGATTATTTTGTTTCTCTTGCAACAAAAGTAATTCAGCTCTTGCAATACCAATATCTTTCTGAATACTAAGGGTATTGAACTGGGCTTTTTTTATAAGTTGCCCTATATATCTGGCTTTGAAATTATGAAAGAAAAATTACGCTACGTTTCGCACATGCGCGGCAAAAAATTATTAACTACAAATACTGATATTTCTTGTAACATTCAAAGTCTTTAATTAAAAATTTTTATACAGTGTTTCTTTTATATATTGTCAGATTTACTGCCAATTTCGTAAAGTTTGGTCTGGACTCTTCATGTTATAAGCGAAAAACATGAGGGAAAATTTGGTATTTTTTAAAGATACCTTTATATATTCCCGAATATCCATGCTATTTTTACGAAAATGCTTGTAAATATTGTGCACATGAAACAAAACCACTGATAAAAGCTTCAAGTCATTATCAGTTTTCGATGCAACAGGATGAGTCGAAATCCCTTTTCATCTTCATCATTTTCTGGTCGTCCACCTAAACGCACTCATGACCGAATCTTCACTGTAAATGTGAGTTCGGACAATTGTATGTAACACGATTCTCCACAACTGATTGGGAACCCTAATATCCATAATCACTCCACAAATCTTGCGATCTTAAGGATTGCTTTGAACTTTTGGACACCACTGTCGGGAACAGGGCGTTTCTGTATAGACACCTTGGTGGCCTAATAGCATGGTTAAAATTTTAAAACCCACACAAATTTGCCATTTAAATTCTTTATATTTCATTTTAAGGCGGAGAAAATCAAGGCTTTCGTATGATTCCCTTAAAATTACTGAATTGAGTACTGGAATTGAAGCAAGAGCGTTACCATTATGCAGTATTACACCTTGTAAGCTTCTCTTATTAAAATCAGTGCTCTCCTCTGAAATGGATCATCATCAGTGTTGAAAGATAAATTAGCTGTAAGTCCAGGATTACCTATGGACGAGTTTCCTGGCTTGTTTATTTTGGATTCACAGACCGTTCTCCGGTAAACCTCTGATTTAAGCAAGTGCCAAATCCATTTGGAAACTGTATCAAACGCCAAGTTCGAATCAATTCTTTCTTTAGTACACAAAGCGTTGAATTCTGTGTTCTTTGAGTTTGTGCGATACTTTCTTTTTAAATCGGTTAAAAAAAAACTCTTAAAGTATTTGAATTCTAAATGGAACTATTGGAATTAGGTAAATCATTTGGTCAAAAATTTAACCGTCGGTGATTATATAAATCGTATGCTTAAAAATTTAACCGCCAAACAATCTTTGGAAGTTGCCAAAAAGAGCGGTAAAGAATAATTATGGCAACCTTTCCGCAAAATTATGCTCTTATTTTAAGTAAACGATGAGCGCTTCAACAAAAGGGACATTAAATGTAACATTTTCAAAGTATTCTTAAGGCATAACATTACAAAACTCCATTTTAAACATTAATTAATATCTTCAACCAGAGTGCTAAAATTTTGAAGATTCCCATTGGCTTAACATTATCACCGGAAGTTCATGGTACAAGCGGGAGAACCTACTTGCATGCAAATAAGCAAACCAGAAAACTCTCCCATACAGTATGCAAATGAGTCTTCTTGAGGAACACAACTGGTAATTTTTTTTCTCGATTTCGTTACAAAGAAAATGAGTATTTCGTTTTCAAAGATTTAAATTCCGTACGGAATTATTTACCCTACCTCGCGTAAAAACTTTTGTGCTCATTTCTTGGCTTGCATACAAGTACAGTTTTATTTTATAATTTTGCTGCTTTTAGTGCAATATTGTATTTTATATTTATTATTGTCATTTTACTGAGAAATTAATTTTAAATTCTGATAAAAATATATTTTATTCGATAATATTTTACATTAATTTTTATTAAATAGCCCTTCTCTCATTTTGATTTGTGAAATATCTGTGGGCGATGGAAAAAAAAACAAACGTCATTTTTGTGAACAGCGTGTCTGACATTTTGCAAAACCCAGATTCGTGTTGGTCTGTGTAATCTATCAAAACATCCCATTCAGGGGCTGACCGAAACTTATCCCCTTGATCTCACCCCATCTGACTTTTCGCTCGCATGAGGAATTTGCTTAATGGGCAACGATTCTTCTTTCAACGAAAAAGTGCAATGACGAAGGCCTCCGAGGAGGTGGCAAAAGAAAGCTTGTAATACATAGTTGCACGTGGTAGTTACTTCGAAGGAAGCACCAAATAAGCAGGTTCTACCTTTATTCACACTTCCGTATTAGAATAATAACTTTTTGACCGTAGTATTCGAACAGTAAAGCATGTTCCCATGATCAGTTCTTCGGCGATCCACTTGCGCTTTTGGGGATTTACTGCCGATTGGAATTCGCCCAGATTCACCGTTCTCACGTTGTATATACAATCTACAACTGCCTGTAGGAACTGTACTGAGGTTTCAATCCGTCAACTCGCTTCCTTTGATGTCCGGAATGTTCGAGTCACCCTACAAACCGTTGGGCAATAACAATTCTTTGCCGTCACGGACTATGGGAACTGGGCTTAATATACAGAGTGATTCAGAACTCTCAGAGCTACTTTGAAAATTAATAATTTTCGAACTACTGAAGATAGATAGATGCTGTTTGCACAAAAAGAATGGAGTTGAAACCGGATTATTTTTGTCGCATAACAGAATTTACAAGTTGACTAACCTGCTGATGGAGTGTTGCGTTACTTAGGAAAAGATAGGAACACGAATAACGTTTTAATTCTTACATGTGTCGTCCACCACTCAAGAGGTCTCCAATCAGCCTACGAACCACACTTTCTCACAGTATTACGTAATAGTTCTGTAGTTCATATTCTGTCATACTTTCAGAAATGTGTATACTAAAAAAATAAGGAATGTGTGGTGCTAATGCTAAAAAAAATTTCAATTTTGCTTCTGATTGTTAAGCTCCTGAAGGATAGACGGCAAATTTAACGAATCCATTGCATCAACCAGTGTCATATTCTGCGTAATCCATCGCTTAGATCAGAGGTTTCCAACCTGTGGTATACGTATGCCTATGGGTACGAGGCGGACCAGTTTAAGCTACGCGAAACTTATGTTGGCAATGGCGGGAAAAAGACAACATAAGGTATTAAAGTGAAAAAATGACGGGAGGCTGTCGTTTCAAACAGCCGCTGATGTTAAAGGCGTAGAACTACTTTACTCGCGTGACTCTCTTGTTTCTCGAAGTTTCTCGTAAGTTTTTAAGTTTAAGTAAGTTTTTTTTTGTAATTTCTGTTGTTACCCTTTATCTCTAAAATAAGACGTTAGTTATGTTTTTAACAAATGTAGTTACCGAGATATGCAGGGTCGCGTCACCAATTCCTGCGTATTTTTGATCAACTTTTGCGACTCAGTAGTCGCTGAACTACAATTCCGATTATCAAATCTTTTTCTTTCTGTAACTTCTGTTATTACCCTTTATCTCTAAAATTAGACGTTAGTTATGTTTTTAACATATGTAGTTACTGAGATATAGAGGATCTCCCATACCAAGTTTTTTGCCTTTTTGGTGTGTGAATTAATTTCCTTCCTGAGACCCCAATGGGAGGAACGTAGTCCTACGTTAAAAGAAGTTATAGAATTTTTTTCCCACGTTTGTATGATGAATTAAAGTGAAAGTTATGCAAGCCCAAAAGTCTACTCTCAACTTATGGACTACGTTTCATGCCTTTATTAAGAACAATTATCGCAGTAAACTTAATGTGATTCCAGGCATGAGATCATATCTGCCTTCATTTGAATCTAATTTTTTAAAACTCATTTGCATGAATTGAGATCAAGGAAAAGTTGATTATCACGATAAGTAATTGTTACTTTCGTCCTAAGTTAATGCGAAATTTTTTCACTGCCGTTTTAATTTGTTTTGACATTGAACTAATACCATTATAAATCCAATAAAATATAAATCAAAAACATTTCAACTCGTTAAGGGCTGAACATAACCTACGCACCTAACATTTTTAACGAAAACTTCTTGCGCCTGGGAAGGTTGGGAAGTGCTGGCTTATAAAATGATTGCCAATATTTACCACAGTACGGGTACAATATTCTACGCGAAATGGAATATTCTTCTGAAACACAGTTGTACGAAGATATTGCCCAATATTTAGAGTATTGTATAAAATTGCGACAAATGATGTTAATCTTGTGCAACTCAGGAAGTTAATTTTTAAAATGAATAGCAGTTCATTAAAAAGTCTCATCAGTTTAGTTCATTTTAAAAATATTTTAGGAAATTATTCAAACCTGTGCAAAGAGTTAGAAACAGAGATAGTCGTGGACAATCGAGAATGTCTTATCAGTTTATCTCTTTTACAAATAATGGAACTTAACCCCTTAATAGTTTCATTTTCTTTGCTATCTAATAAGACGATCTTCTGTTTTGGAAAGGGGCTGTCGTATTCGTCCATCTATGAAGGCATAGAATACCTGAAATGTTTATGCACGTTTAATTCTGTGCACGTATGGCATACGGGCACGACTGTTAAGGGGTTAACCTGCGAGGGCGCGCAAGGGGGTGTTCGACACCGCTTAGACATAAAGGAATTTCACTTAGACATAAAGGAAATGGAAAGACGATATCAAGGCAGGTGGAATATCAATATCGTCTTTTGCTGGCTGTTGAAAAGAGGCAATCTTCGGCAATTTCAACAGAAGAAAAGCGTAAAAAGAAGGTTTGCGAAAAATATAAAATGCTACTGTAAAGATTTGTAACTTTTTTGTAAACTAATTGATGATTTAAATCAAAACAGATCTAGGATGTGAAAGTAAAACATGTATTTATGGGAAGATAAAATGAAAATAAATGTCAAAATATTCTGCTTTGTGCTATTTCCTCCAAAATATGAAATCATTTTGTGAAAAATCCTTACGCGATAGAAAAAAAAATGGATTTAATTTTTTAAATCAGCGCTGTAAATAATATAAAAATCAATCATCAAAACTAAAACAATTTTCAAAAGGTATTGTTGTAGGCCTGTGTAATTAAAACATTCTAAGAGTTGTCATTTTGTTTCATTTTCCTCAAATATTATTTATGGCTTATTCAGGTTGTGGAGGCGACATAAGCAACAAGTATTCTGGCGAGATTTCTTCACCCAACTATCCGAATGGCTATCCATTTGATACAACATGTTACTGGCACATTTCCTATCCTCCTGGCAGTCAAGTTGAACTCAAAATTGTGGATGTGGACATGGAAGCAGTTCCTGAATGCAGCTTTGATTACTTGAGGGTAAGATTCGGACATGGAAGCAGTTCCTGAATGCAGCTTTGATTACTTGAGGGTAAGATTTTTAACTAAATTTTCTAGCTTTCTTGTGCTGAGACATCACACGTTTGCATACACGCTTACCCCTACCTTCCCCTGCGAGTTAAGACTGATATCTAATCAGCAGCCGGAACCCTTTCTTCCGGTTTCCCCGTCACGCCACGGATCTGACTTCTAGCCACCTTCTGTGATTTAGATTAATACAATAAAGATGTGCGAGTTTTATATTCAGAAAAAAATAAATGTAAAATATAGTTTAATATATTACGGTCCCATTTCTTATGGATAAAAGTAATACGGTCTTGAAAATAAGAAAAAAAAAATAATATTCTTTATTCCTTGCCCAGGGGATTTTGCCTCTCCTCCCCCCTCTCGGTAGGTCTAAGAATAAGAAGCAATGTATTAACCCTTAAAGTCCCATTTTTTAAATGAATTTAAAATGTGTTTTGAGTTTCATTTCTTGAATAAAACTTGGAAAAAATACTTTAAAAATTCCTATTTTGCTTTAAGTACGGTTTATGACTAAAATATAGTTTTAACCCATCGACAAGACTGGCTTTTATTGAAAAAAAAATCTCCTTGATAAACTTTTATAATATAAAACAAGATCATTTTTAAGAACTAATAATATAGACGAGGAATTTTCTTCAAAATTATAGAATAAAATATGGTATTCTCAAGCGTAAAAATAAAGCTAAAGAGATGCAACCTCAAGTGAAAATCATCATTTTATTTTTTTTATCAGCACTCAGGTTGCCATCTATATGTTGCAAATTGATTTAATAGCATTTTCAGCCTGTATTCCATTGGCATCAACAGGCATTAGAGCTTCAGTCTTATTCTCAAGAATTTTAGTGGCCAAAATTGGGAATGTTGCTTAAAGGCAATACTGGGCCTTTAAGGGTTAAATAATTTAAGTAGATTGACTAAATGCATTACAAATTAGACAGTTAATACAATCTAGATAAAACTTACTTTAATAATCCAAATGAATAAGAATGATTTCAATGTAAATAAAATAAAAATTAATTATCTAAGATAAAGTTGTAGTACTAATAAAAAAACAAAATAATAAAAAAATAGATATCTAAAGTATAAACTAGAATTACAGAAACCAAAGATATATAAATCAAATAAATAAAGAATTACTGGAAAAAGTAAAATAATTGTTCTTAACTTCATTAGCAGAAGTTGCACGATATGCTGTAGATTCAAATTCTGAAGTGCAGCAGGTCAATTTACGTTCTCCTTACGAGCATGAATTGACGTTATACGAGATCATTCCCTTCCCTTTATCAATGCTTCTTTTATTCTCAGGTTTATGGAGGCGAAGATAAGCAGGCTCCTCGGTTGCTCAACCTATGCAACTCAATCAGTGAACCACGGGTTGTAACAAGCCATGGAAACCATATGGTGGTTGAATTTTCCAGTGATTACTCTGTAGGTCGCAAAGGATTCAAGGCCACATTCAAGCAGTTATCCGGTGGTAAGGAAGCTTGTATACTTTCTAAACAGTAATTAATATTCTCAAGATATTTGTAAAACTATTTTTACCACGATTTTATGTATATTGTATAGCAACGGATTCGGAAACCATCCGCGCTTTTGCGCATGCGCTGGGCGGAGTTATTTTCGGTCAACCTGGAGTTTACGGTGCCCGCCTATTTCGTTCCTCTTAGGCGATGAGAGAACATTTGTTTTGGTTGCGCCTAGATGTTTTTAACGAGTGACAAGCGCGCATGCGCACAAATTGATCCTTTCATCGGTGTTTTGCTTATCAGGCTATATTGCGCCACGTTTGTCGAATTTGAATAAAACTTCGTTGGAATTCTTCGGATGGAATATCGGTTCAGTACCGTGTATGTTATTCTGTGTGTTTCGTTTCTCAATGAATAAGCGGCTACGTTATTCCTATGCTGAAAGTGAAGCCGCTAATGTTTTTTTTTTAAGTTAAAATTTGCCCGATACATGCTGAAATGCCGAGGCGACTGCATTAATTCTCGTTTCAATTTTTTTTATAAATGCTGGATTCCTAACATTCAATGAAAAGCGGAGCTACTAGTTTCTGCTATGCTGAGAAAGCGAACCCTGATGTTTTAAGTTAAAATTGCAAAGTACGTCTTGAAATGCCGCAGGTATTGCTTTACTCAATCTCTCGTTTTCAGGTGACGCATGCGCAAGAGCAATAAAAGCGTACTGCACATCAAAACAATATTTGGCGATGGCATGAAATTGCATAAGAAAGATTGGCAAAAGCAGGCACTGTAAACTCAAGGTTTACTTTTTCATTAAAATAGAGTGAAGAATGGAAGGTGATGTTTATATCTTACTGAGCATGTTCTAATGTAAGAACTCACGAAATGCGCTCATATAACTGACACCCCTTCCGGTGTAAAATCGTCGAAAGTGATCAGTCGATCGTGGTCAGACACACCTGTTTCCCGACTAGAAGGTGT
>BGPR01047179.1:0-11853 GCA_013235015.1 Araneus ventricosus
TTGAGGTGTTTTAGCGTTGATTTCGCGTGACTCCTTTTTTAAGTAAACAGTCTCTTGGAGCAGATTGATACAGTTCACACCGGGGCACATTGATACGCATCTTCTGTGTGTATCAATGCACCTTGACAGGAGCTACTTTACAAAATCGCCTTCAGAAATGGGAAAAAACATAAAAATGAACTGTCTAAGAAAAACACGCAATTAAGTATTTGTTTAAACAATGAAAACGGTTTGAATTTCATTGCAAAGATGAAAAGTATTGCTGTAAATTAAGTTTAAAATATTTTTAAGAATTTATTAAAATTTGGAAAAACTGAACGGAAAATCAATTAATATCATCGGAAATATAATTTTTTGTATTTTCAGATGGTGCAAAAATTATTTTTGTTCTATATTATTTTCATAAGTCATGAAGGAAGTACGCGAAATTGTCCCTCAATTTTTAATTATTTAAAACTTCCAGAAACGACTTCAAGACTCACGTTCCCTCCCTTCAGAGTATTTTTACACACACACACACATGCACGCACGCACACACACTCACACACATTCTCCTTTATTATTTGTAGAGACAAATTACTTTCTGAGACATTATTGTTTCAATTTTCCAGTCTCATTAAAAATGTTGAATTTTTATTAAAAAATGTTTGTGTCTTTGTTAATTTTTTAAACCTCGATTTGTAAGATAAAGTTTATAGACAAAATAAAAATTTTGTTTTGTTCCCAGACCTATTAACCATCATCATTTTCGGAATTTCCGTGCGTATCAATGTACCCCGAGTATGGGGTGGGTTGATACAAATCTATTTTTAGGAAAAAAGTATGATAAAGATTTTACTATGTCATTTATGAACAAAACTGGAATGAAATCCTATATTAGATTAATAAATGTATGAATTTAGTGTATTAGTTCTAATTATTGCCGTTATTAAAATCATTTTTTAGCTTTCCAAAAAAAGTGTATCAATTTCCCCGCATTCCCCCTATAAATTTTTTGAAAGTAATGTGGCGATATACTGAATTTGAAAAACCGTAAATTCAAAACAAACCTAAGTGCATTTTTAAATTACTATTGTTTACATACACTCATTGAATGCAGTAGAAAACAGATTACAATTTCACAATTATCATGTTTCAAACTGCAGAGATGAAGCAACCTTCACATTTTTAAAATGAATTTCGTTTCTTTGTAAAAACTTATGCTTTCCAGGAAAGCTGTCTTTCTCTTTATAATTGTGACATAATATAATTGAATCATATAATTGTTAAATCGTACTTTCTAAAATTTAGTTACTGGACGCGTTTGCATGCATTGCTTTTTAAAAAGAGTGATTTAAAACGATCCCATATTTTACCGCATTAAGAAAAAAATTATATATTTACAAAAAAATTCGATCACAGTCTAATGAATCCACAAGAAAAAATATAAAATGAAAAAAACTAAGAAAACTTTATTGGTTACCTTCTTCCAAGCTGTCCTATAGATAGGACGATAGTAAAATCCGCTACTACATGCTTCGGAGTTAAATATCTCGATTTACATGGAATGGCAGGAAACATTCAACGCAAAGTCCTAAATTACATTTTTGACAAATAGTTAATGGTTTTTTTGTGCAGTTTATAAGCTGACATCGGCGTTGTTTAAAATTTGGATTTTTTACAAGAATGTGTTCACTTTGCAGTTTCAAGTAATCTGGGGTTTTTTTCCTGAATGCCAAATCCCTGCCTGCAATATTTCTAGGTACGCACAATCCCAGATTAGCTATTGTAATATGTCGAAGGAATTCGAGAAGGCCTAGAGCTTGTTATGGAGCAAAAAATTTTGGAAGTTTCCAAGCTGCAACTAGTGATGTCTCAAACGCATTTACGAATAATGGCCAATACCACTTTTTTCCTTGTATGGATGAAAAATATGTTTCCATGTGATTGTCAAACAAATCATCACCATTATACTTATTATACGAAACAACACATGATGGTACGTCAACTTTCTGCTTTCCATCCTTCATTCTTCTCTCTACTTTCGTGAAGCATCTAGTATCTTCAAAATTGGTGATCAGTGACACAACTGGATTGTCATTCCAGCGAACAGCTGCAATTTCCTTTTTAGTGTCAAATTTTCTATCGGATGTTCCACGATCCATCTTTCCCAATGTTTTGGACGATTTTAAAGGGCATTTTGCCATTCTATTCTCTCTAACTGTTCCTGTAGCAAAGAAATGTTTGACTCTGAGGGAAACAAAAAGATCATATGACGTAAAAAAGTTATCCATATAAATTTTGTGCTTTGCTGGGATTTCAACGACAGACAGCAAATTTTCCACTACTGTTTGGGATAATGTTTTCTTTTCTTTCTTTGATTTCATATCCTTGTTAAGCCTTTCAGAACTGTCTTCTGAACCATTCTCTTTCTGTGCTGCTTGATATGGAATGATATAAAAAGGATATCCATCGAAGAATGAGAGTATCCACAGCTTGTACCCAAATTTTACGGGTTTCCCTTTCATGTACATTTTGCATCCATGTCTTCCAATATAGCGCACAATTATTTCATCAATACTTAAATGTTTCGCAAACACACCAAACTGCTGTAAAGCTTCGTTCAACAAAATGTAAATTGAGCGAACTTTGTAGTAGCGATCTGAATCAATTGTAGTATTGTCATTGAAGTGTAAATACTTCTTGATAACTATCGCTTTCTTGATATTGCTTGACTAACAAGCGTTGTTCCAGTATCAGGAGCATTTTCCCAGTACAATTTTTCTCTGGGTAAAATGTGATATCCACTATAGAAAATTACACCCAAAAATTGTTTGAATTCATTGATTTTCAACAAAAATTGTGATAATTTTTCTGTCCCGCATACTTGTTACTTTCTTCCACAGCTTGCGCAATTATATTTTCAGCGAAAAGTACCAAGGGTGATTTTCCTGAAATCATATCCGTTATTTTCTGATGATGCTCATTGTAGAATGATTCAGGAGCTGATGAAAATTTCGGTGTACGATTAGTCCATTTAGGTGTTGAAATAAATTCAGCATCATTTTTTTCCTTTAGAATTTCAATTGACCCAGCTGTTTCTTCTTGAAGCTTTTCGTCAAAAATTGCATGACCATGTTCAATGCTGGTGCAGGCATCATCAATTTCTTCATCATCAGTGACAATGTCTGGATCAGGCGGTAATATTATCATTTCAGGGTCACTATCATCAGACTCATCGGCCAATGACATTAAATAGTCAAAGGCTTCTTCAGTTGTTAAAAATTTCCGACTGATTTTTAGTACTGTTCCGGAAGGAATGGATGAGAAATCAGCTCGCACCTCGAACAGCAGTATTCTTTTCCCTCCAAAGGATAGCGTTTGCACGTGACTAAAACTGTCGACCAATGAAGCAGCATAAATATATTACTCAAGCCACACCACCAGGCTCTTGTTCCAAGAAGACCGGGTGTTTTTGAGTTTAGCAATAGGTAATCTAATCCATTTCCAGAAGCTTCAAGCGTCTTTGTAAGGGTTTCGTAAGTGTGCGTCATAGTAGCGGATTTTACTGTCGTCGTATTTATAGGACGGCATCTAAATCCTTTGTAAAACCAGTTTTAATATATCTTTTTTATTACAGATTTTACTCAGCATTCATCTATAAGGCTTGTCATGTATAAACTTGAAAAGAATTTAGGTATTTTTTTCATACAATTGTTTAAAAGGAAAATATAATTAACGTCAAATAAAATTGTAAAAATTAGCCAAAATCAAAAATCTTTAAAAAAATGAAAAAGAAAAGAAATGAACTAATAATGATGATAAAAAACACTCATCAATCTTAAAATATATCGTAGAAGAGGAACAAACATAAAAAAGGCGATATTTGCTGAGAAAATTCGATAAATGTGAGCTGTCCTATATATAGGACGATGGTAAAATACGGGTTAAAACGATAATCTATTAACAAGATTTTAATTGCTGTAAGGCGTATATATAAAAATTATAAATGTGTGCTGATTTTTATATCTTAATTTAATTAAGCATTTATATATATTATATTCGATATATGTATCTAAAAATATATAGATTTTTTATTTCTACATCTGATAATTTATTTATTTTCTATTTTTTATTTATTTATTTATTTTATGTTTATGTAAAATATTGATATGAAGTTGTGTAAAAAATCGCAATTTATTGAGAATAATATTCATATCCTATAAAGATGGGAATCAAGAACATTAATTATGTATCAAAAAGGACAAGCGATTATTAATTGATAAAATAGGGAAATGTTTATAAGGTAATTGTATTTCTTAAATTACTACAAGTCGTGAGACAAAGGGAACAGTAAAGGCAAACACGAAATTCTACAAGCAATTAATATGTAAATTTTTCTATAATGAATAATCGGGAATTATAAAAATCCTTAAAATTTTTTTTTTTTTTTTTAAATAAGAAAATGAGAAAGAATTGTTTCGAAATTTTGAATGAAGGTTAATGTTTCTGATATTTATGTTAATTGAAACAGAAACATTGTTGTATACAAAACAAAAGTTGAAAATAATATATTATTGTTATAGAAAAGAAAAAGAATTTTCATTGTTAGAGACATTGCCTTTTCATTGTTTTGATTACCTTTATTTATATAAATTTATTTATTCTTCTGATTTTTCTGGTTATTTCATACATGGAACATGGCTTAAAAATTTTTCCCAAGATTGATTATCACCGCCCATAAAGAAGCAATTCTTAAAATTCATAATGGCTGGTAAGAATATTTGTCATTGCAAAGTTTTAAAAGTTGATTAATATGCCAATTAGAAAGAATTGTATTGTTTTATTGAATAATTTTTTAGTGACATCGATTAATATTTCGGTCATTATTTCGTTGCCACTCGTGGAAACTCTAGAGGCAATTCATGTTAACATACTAAAGCATAAATAGAATCAATATCATTAAGCATAGATAGAATCAATATCTTTAAACCTCTGCTATTTTTTAATAAAACAATCTTTCCGATTTACTGATTCATGTTTTTAATTTGTCAATTTATATGCAGTTTTACGAGGCGAAAGAATTATGAGATAGTATAAAATATTCGAAAATGGGCATTGCTTAACATTTAGGTTAGATAGTTATTAAATTATTTGAATTTATTTTAGAAATATATTTTAATAAGAGCTCTTCTTAATCCAGAGTTTGTTATGTGGAAGAATCTCATTTCCTTTCAATATACTTTATTCAATATTTTTCAACACTTGAAAAATGTGGCAAAAATCTTGTAACGTTTTATAAAAATAGAAAGAATTTTAAATGCCATATTCAGCTCATAACAGCCTTTTGAAAATCCTTTCTGCACTATATTATAGTGCCTTTTATTTTATTATAAAATATTATGCTCTACATTTTGAAAAACAAAATAATGGCTAAAGATTTGGTTGAATCCAGAATCAACTCGCGAAATAAGATGAACCTCAAGATGAATTTCGAGATTAGTTGCATGCATTTCTCTAAAAACGAGCTTTTCTGAAATTTTCCTACTTGCGTTATTACTTAGGACTTACTTTGCCGTAAATTCTGAAGAATATAAAAATTAAATCATCAATTTCCGAAATTTTGGTACAAAGTATTCTCATAGGTGGGGATTCTGTGCAGTGGTTATTTTTTTTCAGTCATTTCAATAACAAATTCAAAGTGGCCTAATGTTAGATATATTTATTGACAAAATTGATGTAAATATTAGAAAAAAACATGAAAACTAACTAAAAATAGTATTTTTGAAACAAAAATCCCCATTTTCTTTTTTCAATGTCTTTTTTGTAATAATCTGAATATAATCTTTGCTGTTGTGTTTTATAAATAAATCTATCTGTTAACTCACCTTCATTAGTAAGGCAAACGCCATTTTAAGGTCTATACAATTGACTAAACTCTGTTGAAAAACCAAAGTGATTCAACTGGATTATATCAGACGCTACGGGCTTTGCCTTCTCATTTGAGAAAACTAAGAGCAGTCCAGTTTTCCTTAAATTAATTCGCTTTCTTCTATAATAAATTATTCCACTGGTGATATCAAAAATGGTACCTGTTTCTTTATTAGTACACTAACCTTTAGAAATTACGTTAAGGCACGTTTTTAGGGTTTCTGGAGAGTAATCCATATACCTACGAACCCTCAACAACCTTCTATACAGCCAGGAAATACCTGGATAAAAAACAAAATTTTCCTAATTGTATTAAGAAATGTATTATTGAAAGTTAATATTGTTACGGACATAGAAAGTCGCGTCCCAGCAATGTTAGTCTTATAATTGGGAAGAGAGTTTTACAAGGTTAAGCATGGAGTGACGGGAAGCGCCTGTACCGAGATCCCTGCCTTGGCTACCATTTTGGCGACTTGGCGAAAAATATGGCGACCTTGGCGACAAATGCATGATTCCAGAAAATGCAACCCTTTTCTCGATATTTCTATTAGGAAAGGGAATACACTTGAATATACGAGAAAACTCCATGTGACGTCACGGCCTGTCGGAGAGAGTATATAAGGACGGCACCTGGATCAGAGAGAGGAGTGTTGATCCATTCGGAACGACTTTAGAGTTTCTTCTGCAATGCGAGCTAGGAAGCTGGTGAGCTGAGCGCTATTGAAAGTGCTGTTATAGTCGTTATTAGTTATTTACTGACTGTTTGTGTTGCTAAATATCAAAGTGCTGAACTGTTATTACTTGTGAATAGTTGTCTGTTTACATTGCTAATCTGTGCAAGAACTATAGTTTCCTGTACCTGTGCTACGTGTTTTCCTGCATATTTGTAAATAAACCTTCATTCTTCATTAACCTGCGTGTTGGACTGTTTACACCATACACCCACAGAAAGTCTTTTTGTAACAATATGTTAGAAAATGAATTAAAAAACTAACGGTGCTCACTTTATACTGCAAATTTCAATGGTGCAAAGACACCCTCTTTTTTCGGTGCAATATTACTGCCGATCAAAAAAAATTAAATATACTTTAATTAAAAAGTATAATTCGCATTCAAAGCAACAAGATGGAATCTAGGTTTATTATCTTTAAGAGTGAACTGCACTTGCCTTCAGAAATGTACTTTCTTTATCTGTTTTGATTGGATTATGAAAAAGACCTGCTGTCTATTGCTCTACCGAGGCTTTAATTTCTTCACCAGAAACAGACTTTCAACATTGAAAGTTTCTCTGCAAATCTGGCTCAAAGTTTCTTGCTTTCGGTAATCTTCTGAATGTGTGTTATGTAAGTTTAAGAAATGAAAGACACTCGCCAGTGTTGTCGACAAACGAGAAAAAAATCTAATGACAATTTTGAAATTTCGGAACTATGTAAAAAAAACCATTATGTTATCTCCGCAATTGTATTGGAGCACATTATCTCTCAAATTTGCACTCATCCCACATCTCTAATCATTTGGACTCTATTTCAATTCTCAGCAACAGTTTTATGATGGTACGAACTAAACCCGGAATATGGTAATGTGTAAAAGAATTAAAGCAAGCTCAAAATTGAAATATGATATTTTTTAGAACTGAAATTTTATAATTTGTCCGAAAAGTTTATTGTTTTATTCATTTTATGAAAACTAAATTTTATAATTTATCTAACTTTGAACAAAATATTTCATTGTAAAACAATGTGTAACGAGTAATCTTTGAATGTTTATCCACAATTTATGCAACTAGAAGAATAAAATATAATTTAGAGAAATCATTCCTAATTATTTTTTAAATATAACAAAAAGAAAATGTTTATATTTAATCATTTTTACCTGCGTTCTAGGTTTTCCTACGCAAAGAGCTGTCTTATGGATATTTCTCGCATTATGGGCATTTCTAGCAGTCAATAGCGAACCGTTATCTTTCAAAACAGGTAAACATGAAGTTTTATTGACAGGAATTTGGAATATTCTTATCAGAATTTTATCTTTAAGTCAAACTGAAACAAACTACGTACGCTAGGTTACCTGCATTATAAATTATGAAGTTATAAGATAAAGTTCTAAAAAATGAAATTATCAGCTAAAATATCCAGCAATATAATTTCCTTTGAGTCTATTATTCAATTTACAGTTAACATTCTTGGTCTTTTTAAAATTCATAACAAAGGCGAAAAGTTATTTTAATTTAAATTATAATAAATTTGTTGAACGTAATGTTTAATTTAATTCTAATGATAGAATAAATAATAATAAATTTTATTTTGTAACTGTATAAATTTGAGAGCAATAATCCGAACACATTAAATTTAAAGGATAGTAGTGAGTTTATTTTCAATACCTTCTATTTTGTGATTAAGGTCGCTTTTGACGACATTCTTTTGAACTGAATCTTAAATATCTCTTAAGTTATTTCAAAGTTTCTAAAATCAATTTTAATAATAAACAAAGATTGATCCATGACCGAGGAGAAATCTGAGAAAACTGCAAAAATCAGTTGCCTTAACATGACTACATACTTTTTTAGGTCAGTGCATCTCAGATGCCGAGCAAAACGTTACAACGGATGTTTGCAAAAAGGCACTGCTGGCTGATGAGGAATTTTTCCAGCAGCAGTCGATTGAAATGCCATTTGTAGAAATACGTCTGTGGTTTTTCTTCGGATTTGTGATACCATACGTTTACAGCTACGTAATAGAATGTACGTATTGCTTCATATTATCATTCATTTTGTATTTTGTTTTTGCTCATAGGAATTTATTTGCGTTTTTTCTGAACTAATTTTTATATAGCTTCCCTTTCCAAAATGATGTAATTTATAATGTTGAATGGAAGATATAAGAAAGAACGTATCTATCAAAATGCTGACACTCTTATATATGTATGTGTTATGGTGTGACTAAAAATATTAAGTTGGGCCTAACCCTAAAGCTGAAAGGAAATACATATAAAATGGCACTGTGATCGTATAAATAATTAGTACACCAAAGACAAGAGCACACGATTGAGTTAGACAAGAAAAACACTATTTATTAACGATTAAGCACGACATTACTGTAGAACAAACATTCGACACATCAAAATCTATAAAAACCATTAAAACACGTGTATGCAAAATGTGTACAGTTACTATAAACAAGTAATATAAAAAAAATTTAAGTCAATTCCTACTTAGGTGATTCATATTCGATATGTATCACCTATTAGGTGATACATATTCGAGAAATAATGAAAAATGAACTGCGCATGCGCAAAGGTATGGCTGAAATATGGAGGTGCTTCGATGATCCCATGGGCCATCCATATACCCAACAACCAAGTCTATAATGTTAATAGTTTTCGAGATATAATGAAAAACGTACTGCGCATGCGTCATGCGAAATATGAACTGACAGACAAGAAAGCGAATTAATATTGCATTGTCATCTAGTTCTGAGCTATGTGTAAAGTTTCAAGTCTCCAGCTCATCGAGAAGTTAGTTTAAAATCGATTGCAAAATTTGAACAAGATATATAAATAAATAAATATATATAGGGAGAGTGTGAACTAATAGTAGGAATTGAAAATGTGATACTTGTGGAAAAAAATATTATTTTATCTGTAATAGTTACTATAAGAATGTTGCAACATATTGAGAAAAAGGAAGCTTCAACTGCAGTTGAGAAAAAAGTCTTACCAAAGCATGCTTAACATCAGGATGAGGAAACGAAGCTTGAAAAACTATTCACTCAAACCGAGATCTCCATAATGCTACACTTTAGTAAAAACACCTGTGATGAAGAATTTTTTGGGACAATATGTCCTTAAAAGCACATGGCAAATCGCTTCAATCGATCTTACGGAAACATGGATCGTACACTAAGCAGCAACTCGTAAAAGCAGGAATCAAAAAAAAGGAAGGCGATATCACTCCAAACCCATTCTTCACCTCTCCATCACATCGAGCCGAACGAACCCGAGAAGCCCGTGTGTTCCACCTGTTGCCATTCATGCTCTTCTTAACAGAAACCTGTTCTAACGCAAGTTCAACTAGAACATTAGTCTGTGCACTTTCGGTCCAACTATAACATTCCTGTGAACCTTCAGTCCAACTATAATGCAGTCCTGTTCACAGTATGTTTACCTATTTCTAAATTTTTCTGGGTTCCCTAATGGTGATTTAAGTAAATTTTGAATAGAATTCAAAATCAAGTTATTTTTTCTACATGAAAAGCTCATAGTTTCTCTCATTAAATATTCTTAATAGAAATCTCATTGCTCTAAATAATCCGATAACAGTTGATAAAAATAAACAGATAATAGCTGATTTTTGAATATACCTTTACAAACACATACATGGGTAATATTGAACTTCAAAACATATACAGAAACATTGATTGCGAGTTTTTGCTTCTATTTCAACTTAACTAGCAGTGTCCATTAGAATTATTGTTTGGACAGATATTGTTCTTAATGACGAGGGTTTTAATTTGGCTTGGGAAGACAACAAGGCTTGTGCCTCTATTCAAATATCTTTCTATTACGCGTAATTGAAGAATATAGTAAATTGATTTGAGGATATTGGCAATTGATTTGAGGATATTGGCAATTGATTTGAGGATATGGTATGGCATTGGCAATGATGTGAACAAAAGGTCATTGTTGAAATACACGGAAGGTATTCAGGGAAGTTTATAGTATTATATAGACAACAGAAGACATTTTTTTAAAGTATTGAATCGGAAATGTAAAATTTCGCTAACTGTCTATAGAAATTATTCATATCTTTACAAAAAAGGGGAAAATGTTAATTTATACTTGAAGCTGAATTAAATCGTATATGTAGCACCTATGGAACTATCAACTTAACTAGAGTAAATACCTAGTATTTAGTGAATTATAATGATGATTTTGCTATAATTTCCTTCACATTTGAATGTCCTTCTACGTTCATATTCTGCTGATCCAGTATTTTATTCCAAAGGTCTATAATAACTATGTAAACATTATCTTGTCGAGCTCTTCATAGTATTTTCAAACGAAATGTTATAGTATCCATAAAAAATTCGACATCTTTTCGAAACCGTTTTGCTTGTGAAATGAATTGCATAACGTCATTTTTGGTTTTTATTAAAACCTATAAAATCATTAAGGAACCAAAATTTTTCTGTTCGCAAAATATGATGATGATTCTAGTTTTAAGAAATTTTGTTAAAGTGAATTCTTATACACATGCAAACAGTCAAACACATGATAACACAGTCTAAATTTCGTCTTTAGGAGAATTCTGGCAGTATTGCTGATAGTGTTTCTTATAGAGTTCTATTTTTTACTCAGAAGACAATATTGCTTTATAAATAACTCCAAAGGATTTGAATAATTGAAAAAAGTAAATATGCTGGAAGTTATCTAGAGTTAGTATTTAGAGTAGTAAATAGTTTTATCATTTGCATTTGTGGCATTTTTAAATTTATATGTTCTTTCTTTATTGATAGGAACAATAGATGAAGCTCGAAAGCCGAATATAATGAATCCAATCTTCATCCAGGATTTTAATTGCTTTTTCTTGGAAACTGGTCATTGGATTTCATATGATTTTTCAGAAATGCGTTTTTACTTATAAATTTGAATCATTGGACTCCACAGATGATCGCAAACGACATATGTGCTTCATAAAATCTTATTTTAATTAAATTTCATGCTCTTTGTTTGTTTTACTTTTTCAATTAATAATATTAACAGTCCGAAATGAAATTCACATTATTTTCACATACAAGCGATACAGGTGTTACATTGCTTCATAAAATTGCTATTATAGAGAGAATATGCAAACTATCGGATATCATTGAGGATAAATCTGTAGTTGAGATAGAAGCAGCTCTGATAAGGCTTCTGTTCTGTCTGCTTCTAATCTAGTTAGGACTC
>BGPR01047182.1:0-11853 GCA_013235015.1 Araneus ventricosus
TTGAGGTGTTTTAGCGTTGATTTCGCGTGACTCCTTTTTTAAGTAAACAGTCTCTTGGAGCAGATTGATACAGTTCACACCGGGGCACATTGATACGCATCTTCTGTGTGTATCAATGCACCTTGACAGGAGCTACTTTACAAAATCGCCTTCAGAAATGGGAAAAAACATAAAAATGAACTGTCTAAGAAAAACACGCAATTAAGTATTTGTTTAAACAATGAAAACGGTTTGAATTTCATTGCAAAGATGAAAAGTATTGCTGTAAATTAAGTTTAAAATATTTTTAAGAATTTATTAAAATTTGGAAAAACTGAACGGAAAATCAATTAATATCATCGGAAATATAATTTTTTGTATTTTCAGATGGTGCAAAAATTATTTTTGTTCTATATTATTTTCATAAGTCATGAAGGAAGTACGCGAAATTGTCCCTCAATTTTTAATTATTTAAAACTTCCAGAAACGACTTCAAGACTCACGTTCCCTCCCTTCAGAGTATTTTTACACACACACACACATGCACGCACGCACACACACTCACACACATTCTCCTTTATTATTTGTAGAGACAAATTACTTTCTGAGACATTATTGTTTCAATTTTCCAGTCTCATTAAAAATGTTGAATTTTTATTAAAAAATGTTTGTGTCTTTGTTAATTTTTTAAACCTCGATTTGTAAGATAAAGTTTATAGACAAAATAAAAATTTTGTTTTGTTCCCAGACCTATTAACCATCATCATTTTCGGAATTTCCGTGCGTATCAATGTACCCCGAGTATGGGGTGGGTTGATACAAATCTATTTTTAGGAAAAAAGTATGATAAAGATTTTACTATGTCATTTATGAACAAAACTGGAATGAAATCCTATATTAGATTAATAAATGTATGAATTTAGTGTATTAGTTCTAATTATTGCCGTTATTAAAATCATTTTTTAGCTTTCCAAAAAAAGTGTATCAATTTCCCCGCATTCCCCCTATAAATTTTTTGAAAGTAATGTGGCGATATACTGAATTTGAAAAACCGTAAATTCAAAACAAACCTAAGTGCATTTTTAAATTACTATTGTTTACATACACTCATTGAATGCAGTAGAAAACAGATTACAATTTCACAATTATCATGTTTCAAACTGCAGAGATGAAGCAACCTTCACATTTTTAAAATGAATTTCGTTTCTTTGTAAAAACTTATGCTTTCCAGGAAAGCTGTCTTTCTCTTTATAATTGTGACATAATATAATTGAATCATATAATTGTTAAATCGTACTTTCTAAAATTTAGTTACTGGACGCGTTTGCATGCATTGCTTTTTAAAAAGAGTGATTTAAAACGATCCCATATTTTACCGCATTAAGAAAAAAATTATATATTTACAAAAAAATTCGATCACAGTCTAATGAATCCACAAGAAAAAATATAAAATGAAAAAAACTAAGAAAACTTTATTGGTTACCTTCTTCCAAGCTGTCCTATAGATAGGACGATAGTAAAATCCGCTACTACATGCTTCGGAGTTAAATATCTCGATTTACATGGAATGGCAGGAAACATTCAACGCAAAGTCCTAAATTACATTTTTGACAAATAGTTAATGGTTTTTTTGTGCAGTTTATAAGCTGACATCGGCGTTGTTTAAAATTTGGATTTTTTACAAGAATGTGTTCACTTTGCAGTTTCAAGTAATCTGGGGTTTTTTTCCTGAATGCCAAATCCCTGCCTGCAATATTTCTAGGTACGCACAATCCCAGATTAGCTATTGTAATATGTCGAAGGAATTCGAGAAGGCCTAGAGCTTGTTATGGAGCAAAAAATTTTGGAAGTTTCCAAGCTGCAACTAGTGATGTCTCAAACGCATTTACGAATAATGGCCAATACCACTTTTTTCCTTGTATGGATGAAAAATATGTTTCCATGTGATTGTCAAACAAATCATCACCATTATACTTATTATACGAAACAACACATGATGGTACGTCAACTTTCTGCTTTCCATCCTTCATTCTTCTCTCTACTTTCGTGAAGCATCTAGTATCTTCAAAATTGGTGATCAGTGACACAACTGGATTGTCATTCCAGCGAACAGCTGCAATTTCCTTTTTAGTGTCAAATTTTCTATCGGATGTTCCACGATCCATCTTTCCCAATGTTTTGGACGATTTTAAAGGGCATTTTGCCATTCTATTCTCTCTAACTGTTCCTGTAGCAAAGAAATGTTTGACTCTGAGGGAAACAAAAAGATCATATGACGTAAAAAAGTTATCCATATAAATTTTGTGCTTTGCTGGGATTTCAACGACAGACAGCAAATTTTCCACTACTGTTTGGGATAATGTTTTCTTTTCTTTCTTTGATTTCATATCCTTGTTAAGCCTTTCAGAACTGTCTTCTGAACCATTCTCTTTCTGTGCTGCTTGATATGGAATGATATAAAAAGGATATCCATCGAAGAATGAGAGTATCCACAGCTTGTACCCAAATTTTACGGGTTTCCCTTTCATGTACATTTTGCATCCATGTCTTCCAATATAGCGCACAATTATTTCATCAATACTTAAATGTTTCGCAAACACACCAAACTGCTGTAAAGCTTCGTTCAACAAAATGTAAATTGAGCGAACTTTGTAGTAGCGATCTGAATCAATTGTAGTATTGTCATTGAAGTGTAAATACTTCTTGATAACTATCGCTTTCTTGATATTGCTTGACTAACAAGCGTTGTTCCAGTATCAGGAGCATTTTCCCAGTACAATTTTTCTCTGGGTAAAATGTGATATCCACTATAGAAAATTACACCCAAAAATTGTTTGAATTCATTGATTTTCAACAAAAATTGTGATAATTTTTCTGTCCCGCATACTTGTTACTTTCTTCCACAGCTTGCGCAATTATATTTTCAGCGAAAAGTACCAAGGGTGATTTTCCTGAAATCATATCCGTTATTTTCTGATGATGCTCATTGTAGAATGATTCAGGAGCTGATGAAAATTTCGGTGTACGATTAGTCCATTTAGGTGTTGAAATAAATTCAGCATCATTTTTTTCCTTTAGAATTTCAATTGACCCAGCTGTTTCTTCTTGAAGCTTTTCGTCAAAAATTGCATGACCATGTTCAATGCTGGTGCAGGCATCATCAATTTCTTCATCATCAGTGACAATGTCTGGATCAGGCGGTAATATTATCATTTCAGGGTCACTATCATCAGACTCATCGGCCAATGACATTAAATAGTCAAAGGCTTCTTCAGTTGTTAAAAATTTCCGACTGATTTTTAGTACTGTTCCGGAAGGAATGGATGAGAAATCAGCTCGCACCTCGAACAGCAGTATTCTTTTCCCTCCAAAGGATAGCGTTTGCACGTGACTAAAACTGTCGACCAATGAAGCAGCATAAATATATTACTCAAGCCACACCACCAGGCTCTTGTTCCAAGAAGACCGGGTGTTTTTGAGTTTAGCAATAGGTAATCTAATCCATTTCCAGAAGCTTCAAGCGTCTTTGTAAGGGTTTCGTAAGTGTGCGTCATAGTAGCGGATTTTACTGTCGTCGTATTTATAGGACGGCATCTAAATCCTTTGTAAAACCAGTTTTAATATATCTTTTTTATTACAGATTTTACTCAGCATTCATCTATAAGGCTTGTCATGTATAAACTTGAAAAGAATTTAGGTATTTTTTTCATACAATTGTTTAAAAGGAAAATATAATTAACGTCAAATAAAATTGTAAAAATTAGCCAAAATCAAAAATCTTTAAAAAAATGAAAAAGAAAAGAAATGAACTAATAATGATGATAAAAAACACTCATCAATCTTAAAATATATCGTAGAAGAGGAACAAACATAAAAAAGGCGATATTTGCTGAGAAAATTCGATAAATGTGAGCTGTCCTATATATAGGACGATGGTAAAATACGGGTTAAAACGATAATCTATTAACAAGATTTTAATTGCTGTAAGGCGTATATATAAAAATTATAAATGTGTGCTGATTTTTATATCTTAATTTAATTAAGCATTTATATATATTATATTCGATATATGTATCTAAAAATATATAGATTTTTTATTTCTACATCTGATAATTTATTTATTTTCTATTTTTTATTTATTTATTTATTTTATGTTTATGTAAAATATTGATATGAAGTTGTGTAAAAAATCGCAATTTATTGAGAATAATATTCATATCCTATAAAGATGGGAATCAAGAACATTAATTATGTATCAAAAAGGACAAGCGATTATTAATTGATAAAATAGGGAAATGTTTATAAGGTAATTGTATTTCTTAAATTACTACAAGTCGTGAGACAAAGGGAACAGTAAAGGCAAACACGAAATTCTACAAGCAATTAATATGTAAATTTTTCTATAATGAATAATCGGGAATTATAAAAATCCTTAAAATTTTTTTTTTTTTTTTTAAATAAGAAAATGAGAAAGAATTGTTTCGAAATTTTGAATGAAGGTTAATGTTTCTGATATTTATGTTAATTGAAACAGAAACATTGTTGTATACAAAACAAAAGTTGAAAATAATATATTATTGTTATAGAAAAGAAAAAGAATTTTCATTGTTAGAGACATTGCCTTTTCATTGTTTTGATTACCTTTATTTATATAAATTTATTTATTCTTCTGATTTTTCTGGTTATTTCATACATGGAACATGGCTTAAAAATTTTTCCCAAGATTGATTATCACCGCCCATAAAGAAGCAATTCTTAAAATTCATAATGGCTGGTAAGAATATTTGTCATTGCAAAGTTTTAAAAGTTGATTAATATGCCAATTAGAAAGAATTGTATTGTTTTATTGAATAATTTTTTAGTGACATCGATTAATATTTCGGTCATTATTTCGTTGCCACTCGTGGAAACTCTAGAGGCAATTCATGTTAACATACTAAAGCATAAATAGAATCAATATCATTAAGCATAGATAGAATCAATATCTTTAAACCTCTGCTATTTTTTAATAAAACAATCTTTCCGATTTACTGATTCATGTTTTTAATTTGTCAATTTATATGCAGTTTTACGAGGCGAAAGAATTATGAGATAGTATAAAATATTCGAAAATGGGCATTGCTTAACATTTAGGTTAGATAGTTATTAAATTATTTGAATTTATTTTAGAAATATATTTTAATAAGAGCTCTTCTTAATCCAGAGTTTGTTATGTGGAAGAATCTCATTTCCTTTCAATATACTTTATTCAATATTTTTCAACACTTGAAAAATGTGGCAAAAATCTTGTAACGTTTTATAAAAATAGAAAGAATTTTAAATGCCATATTCAGCTCATAACAGCCTTTTGAAAATCCTTTCTGCACTATATTATAGTGCCTTTTATTTTATTATAAAATATTATGCTCTACATTTTGAAAAACAAAATAATGGCTAAAGATTTGGTTGAATCCAGAATCAACTCGCGAAATAAGATGAACCTCAAGATGAATTTCGAGATTAGTTGCATGCATTTCTCTAAAAACGAGCTTTTCTGAAATTTTCCTACTTGCGTTATTACTTAGGACTTACTTTGCCGTAAATTCTGAAGAATATAAAAATTAAATCATCAATTTCCGAAATTTTGGTACAAAGTATTCTCATAGGTGGGGATTCTGTGCAGTGGTTATTTTTTTTCAGTCATTTCAATAACAAATTCAAAGTGGCCTAATGTTAGATATATTTATTGACAAAATTGATGTAAATATTAGAAAAAAACATGAAAACTAACTAAAAATAGTATTTTTGAAACAAAAATCCCCATTTTCTTTTTTCAATGTCTTTTTTGTAATAATCTGAATATAATCTTTGCTGTTGTGTTTTATAAATAAATCTATCTGTTAACTCACCTTCATTAGTAAGGCAAACGCCATTTTAAGGTCTATACAATTGACTAAACTCTGTTGAAAAACCAAAGTGATTCAACTGGATTATATCAGACGCTACGGGCTTTGCCTTCTCATTTGAGAAAACTAAGAGCAGTCCAGTTTTCCTTAAATTAATTCGCTTTCTTCTATAATAAATTATTCCACTGGTGATATCAAAAATGGTACCTGTTTCTTTATTAGTACACTAACCTTTAGAAATTACGTTAAGGCACGTTTTTAGGGTTTCTGGAGAGTAATCCATATACCTACGAACCCTCAACAACCTTCTATACAGCCAGGAAATACCTGGATAAAAAACAAAATTTTCCTAATTGTATTAAGAAATGTATTATTGAAAGTTAATATTGTTACGGACATAGAAAGTCGCGTCCCAGCAATGTTAGTCTTATAATTGGGAAGAGAGTTTTACAAGGTTAAGCATGGAGTGACGGGAAGCGCCTGTACCGAGATCCCTGCCTTGGCTACCATTTTGGCGACTTGGCGAAAAATATGGCGACCTTGGCGACAAATGCATGATTCCAGAAAATGCAACCCTTTTCTCGATATTTCTATTAGGAAAGGGAATACACTTGAATATACGAGAAAACTCCATGTGACGTCACGGCCTGTCGGAGAGAGTATATAAGGACGGCACCTGGATCAGAGAGAGGAGTGTTGATCCATTCGGAACGACTTTAGAGTTTCTTCTGCAATGCGAGCTAGGAAGCTGGTGAGCTGAGCGCTATTGAAAGTGCTGTTATAGTCGTTATTAGTTATTTACTGACTGTTTGTGTTGCTAAATATCAAAGTGCTGAACTGTTATTACTTGTGAATAGTTGTCTGTTTACATTGCTAATCTGTGCAAGAACTATAGTTTCCTGTACCTGTGCTACGTGTTTTCCTGCATATTTGTAAATAAACCTTCATTCTTCATTAACCTGCGTGTTGGACTGTTTACACCATACACCCACAGAAAGTCTTTTTGTAACAATATGTTAGAAAATGAATTAAAAAACTAACGGTGCTCACTTTATACTGCAAATTTCAATGGTGCAAAGACACCCTCTTTTTTCGGTGCAATATTACTGCCGATCAAAAAAAATTAAATATACTTTAATTAAAAAGTATAATTCGCATTCAAAGCAACAAGATGGAATCTAGGTTTATTATCTTTAAGAGTGAACTGCACTTGCCTTCAGAAATGTACTTTCTTTATCTGTTTTGATTGGATTATGAAAAAGACCTGCTGTCTATTGCTCTACCGAGGCTTTAATTTCTTCACCAGAAACAGACTTTCAACATTGAAAGTTTCTCTGCAAATCTGGCTCAAAGTTTCTTGCTTTCGGTAATCTTCTGAATGTGTGTTATGTAAGTTTAAGAAATGAAAGACACTCGCCAGTGTTGTCGACAAACGAGAAAAAAATCTAATGACAATTTTGAAATTTCGGAACTATGTAAAAAAAACCATTATGTTATCTCCGCAATTGTATTGGAGCACATTATCTCTCAAATTTGCACTCATCCCACATCTCTAATCATTTGGACTCTATTTCAATTCTCAGCAACAGTTTTATGATGGTACGAACTAAACCCGGAATATGGTAATGTGTAAAAGAATTAAAGCAAGCTCAAAATTGAAATATGATATTTTTTAGAACTGAAATTTTATAATTTGTCCGAAAAGTTTATTGTTTTATTCATTTTATGAAAACTAAATTTTATAATTTATCTAACTTTGAACAAAATATTTCATTGTAAAACAATGTGTAACGAGTAATCTTTGAATGTTTATCCACAATTTATGCAACTAGAAGAATAAAATATAATTTAGAGAAATCATTCCTAATTATTTTTTAAATATAACAAAAAGAAAATGTTTATATTTAATCATTTTTACCTGCGTTCTAGGTTTTCCTACGCAAAGAGCTGTCTTATGGATATTTCTCGCATTATGGGCATTTCTAGCAGTCAATAGCGAACCGTTATCTTTCAAAACAGGTAAACATGAAGTTTTATTGACAGGAATTTGGAATATTCTTATCAGAATTTTATCTTTAAGTCAAACTGAAACAAACTACGTACGCTAGGTTACCTGCATTATAAATTATGAAGTTATAAGATAAAGTTCTAAAAAATGAAATTATCAGCTAAAATATCCAGCAATATAATTTCCTTTGAGTCTATTATTCAATTTACAGTTAACATTCTTGGTCTTTTTAAAATTCATAACAAAGGCGAAAAGTTATTTTAATTTAAATTATAATAAATTTGTTGAACGTAATGTTTAATTTAATTCTAATGATAGAATAAATAATAATAAATTTTATTTTGTAACTGTATAAATTTGAGAGCAATAATCCGAACACATTAAATTTAAAGGATAGTAGTGAGTTTATTTTCAATACCTTCTATTTTGTGATTAAGGTCGCTTTTGACGACATTCTTTTGAACTGAATCTTAAATATCTCTTAAGTTATTTCAAAGTTTCTAAAATCAATTTTAATAATAAACAAAGATTGATCCATGACCGAGGAGAAATCTGAGAAAACTGCAAAAATCAGTTGCCTTAACATGACTACATACTTTTTTAGGTCAGTGCATCTCAGATGCCGAGCAAAACGTTACAACGGATGTTTGCAAAAAGGCACTGCTGGCTGATGAGGAATTTTTCCAGCAGCAGTCGATTGAAATGCCATTTGTAGAAATACGTCTGTGGTTTTTCTTCGGATTTGTGATACCATACGTTTACAGCTACGTAATAGAATGTACGTATTGCTTCATATTATCATTCATTTTGTATTTTGTTTTTGCTCATAGGAATTTATTTGCGTTTTTTCTGAACTAATTTTTATATAGCTTCCCTTTCCAAAATGATGTAATTTATAATGTTGAATGGAAGATATAAGAAAGAACGTATCTATCAAAATGCTGACACTCTTATATATGTATGTGTTATGGTGTGACTAAAAATATTAAGTTGGGCCTAACCCTAAAGCTGAAAGGAAATACATATAAAATGGCACTGTGATCGTATAAATAATTAGTACACCAAAGACAAGAGCACACGATTGAGTTAGACAAGAAAAACACTATTTATTAACGATTAAGCACGACATTACTGTAGAACAAACATTCGACACATCAAAATCTATAAAAACCATTAAAACACGTGTATGCAAAATGTGTACAGTTACTATAAACAAGTAATATAAAAAAAATTTAAGTCAATTCCTACTTAGGTGATTCATATTCGATATGTATCACCTATTAGGTGATACATATTCGAGAAATAATGAAAAATGAACTGCGCATGCGCAAAGGTATGGCTGAAATATGGAGGTGCTTCGATGATCCCATGGGCCATCCATATACCCAACAACCAAGTCTATAATGTTAATAGTTTTCGAGATATAATGAAAAACGTACTGCGCATGCGTCATGCGAAATATGAACTGACAGACAAGAAAGCGAATTAATATTGCATTGTCATCTAGTTCTGAGCTATGTGTAAAGTTTCAAGTCTCCAGCTCATCGAGAAGTTAGTTTAAAATCGATTGCAAAATTTGAACAAGATATATAAATAAATAAATATATATAGGGAGAGTGTGAACTAATAGTAGGAATTGAAAATGTGATACTTGTGGAAAAAAATATTATTTTATCTGTAATAGTTACTATAAGAATGTTGCAACATATTGAGAAAAAGGAAGCTTCAACTGCAGTTGAGAAAAAAGTCTTACCAAAGCATGCTTAACATCAGGATGAGGAAACGAAGCTTGAAAAACTATTCACTCAAACCGAGATCTCCATAATGCTACACTTTAGTAAAAACACCTGTGATGAAGAATTTTTTGGGACAATATGTCCTTAAAAGCACATGGCAAATCGCTTCAATCGATCTTACGGAAACATGGATCGTACACTAAGCAGCAACTCGTAAAAGCAGGAATCAAAAAAAAGGAAGGCGATATCACTCCAAACCCATTCTTCACCTCTCCATCACATCGAGCCGAACGAACCCGAGAAGCCCGTGTGTTCCACCTGTTGCCATTCATGCTCTTCTTAACAGAAACCTGTTCTAACGCAAGTTCAACTAGAACATTAGTCTGTGCACTTTCGGTCCAACTATAACATTCCTGTGAACCTTCAGTCCAACTATAATGCAGTCCTGTTCACAGTATGTTTACCTATTTCTAAATTTTTCTGGGTTCCCTAATGGTGATTTAAGTAAATTTTGAATAGAATTCAAAATCAAGTTATTTTTTCTACATGAAAAGCTCATAGTTTCTCTCATTAAATATTCTTAATAGAAATCTCATTGCTCTAAATAATCCGATAACAGTTGATAAAAATAAACAGATAATAGCTGATTTTTGAATATACCTTTACAAACACATACATGGGTAATATTGAACTTCAAAACATATACAGAAACATTGATTGCGAGTTTTTGCTTCTATTTCAACTTAACTAGCAGTGTCCATTAGAATTATTGTTTGGACAGATATTGTTCTTAATGACGAGGGTTTTAATTTGGCTTGGGAAGACAACAAGGCTTGTGCCTCTATTCAAATATCTTTCTATTACGCGTAATTGAAGAATATAGTAAATTGATTTGAGGATATTGGCAATTGATTTGAGGATATTGGCAATTGATTTGAGGATATGGTATGGCATTGGCAATGATGTGAACAAAAGGTCATTGTTGAAATACACGGAAGGTATTCAGGGAAGTTTATAGTATTATATAGACAACAGAAGACATTTTTTTAAAGTATTGAATCGGAAATGTAAAATTTCGCTAACTGTCTATAGAAATTATTCATATCTTTACAAAAAAGGGGAAAATGTTAATTTATACTTGAAGCTGAATTAAATCGTATATGTAGCACCTATGGAACTATCAACTTAACTAGAGTAAATACCTAGTATTTAGTGAATTATAATGATGATTTTGCTATAATTTCCTTCACATTTGAATGTCCTTCTACGTTCATATTCTGCTGATCCAGTATTTTATTCCAAAGGTCTATAATAACTATGTAAACATTATCTTGTCGAGCTCTTCATAGTATTTTCAAACGAAATGTTATAGTATCCATAAAAAATTCGACATCTTTTCGAAACCGTTTTGCTTGTGAAATGAATTGCATAACGTCATTTTTGGTTTTTATTAAAACCTATAAAATCATTAAGGAACCAAAATTTTTCTGTTCGCAAAATATGATGATGATTCTAGTTTTAAGAAATTTTGTTAAAGTGAATTCTTATACACATGCAAACAGTCAAACACATGATAACACAGTCTAAATTTCGTCTTTAGGAGAATTCTGGCAGTATTGCTGATAGTGTTTCTTATAGAGTTCTATTTTTTACTCAGAAGACAATATTGCTTTATAAATAACTCCAAAGGATTTGAATAATTGAAAAAAGTAAATATGCTGGAAGTTATCTAGAGTTAGTATTTAGAGTAGTAAATAGTTTTATCATTTGCATTTGTGGCATTTTTAAATTTATATGTTCTTTCTTTATTGATAGGAACAATAGATGAAGCTCGAAAGCCGAATATAATGAATCCAATCTTCATCCAGGATTTTAATTGCTTTTTCTTGGAAACTGGTCATTGGATTTCATATGATTTTTCAGAAATGCGTTTTTACTTATAAATTTGAATCATTGGACTCCACAGATGATCGCAAACGACATATGTGCTTCATAAAATCTTATTTTAATTAAATTTCATGCTCTTTGTTTGTTTTACTTTTTCAATTAATAATATTAACAGTCCGAAATGAAATTCACATTATTTTCACATACAAGCGATACAGGTGTTACATTGCTTCATAAAATTGCTATTATAGAGAGAATATGCAAACTATCGGATATCATTGAGGATAAATCTGTAGTTGAGATAGAAGCAGCTCTGATAAGGCTTCTGTTCTGTCTGCTTCTAATCTAGTTAGGACTC
>BGPR01047183.1:0-11853 GCA_013235015.1 Araneus ventricosus
GAGTCCTAACTAGATTAGAAGCAGACAGAACAGAAGCCTTATCAGAGCTGCTTCTATCTCAACTACAGATTTATCCTCAATGATATCCGATAGTTTGCATATTCTCTCTATAATAGCAATTTTATGAAGCAATGTAACACCTGTATCGCTTGTATGTGAAAATAATGTGAATTTCATTTCGGACTGTTAATATTATTAATTGAAAAAGTAAAACAAACAAAGAGCATGAAATTTAATTAAAATAAGATTTTATGAAGCACATATGTCGTTTGCGATCATCTGTGGAGTCCAATGATTCAAATTTATAAGTAAAAACGCATTTCTGAAAAATCATATGAAATCCAATGACCAGTTTCCAAGAAAAAGCAATTAAAATCCTGGATGAAGATTGGATTCATTATATTCGGCTTTCGAGCTTCATCTATTGTTCCTATCAATAAAGAAAGAACATATAAATTTAAAAATGCCACAAATGCAAATGATAAAACTATTTACTACTCTAAATACTAACTCTAGATAACTTCCAGCATATTTACTTTTTTCAATTATTCAAATCCTTTGGAGTTATTTATAAAGCAATATTGTCTTCTGAGTAAAAAATAGAACTCTATAAGAAACACTATCAGCAATACTGCCAGAATTCTCCTAAAGACGAAATTTAGACTGTGTTATCATGTGTTTGACTGTTTGCATGTGTATAAGAATTCACTTTAACAAAATTTCTTAAAACTAGAATCATCATCATATTTTGCGAACAGAAAAATTTTGGTTCCTTAATGATTTTATAGGTTTTAATAAAAACCAAAAATGACGTTATGCAATTCATTTCACAAGCAAAACGGTTTCGAAAAGATGTCGAATTTTTTATGGATACTATAACATTTCGTTTGAAAATACTATGAAGAGCTCGACAAGATAATGTTTACATAGTTATTATAGACCTTTGGAATAAAATACTGGATCAGCAGAATATGAACGTAGAAGGACATTCAAATGTGAAGGAAATTATAGCAAAATCATCATTATAATTCACTAAATACTAGGTATTTACTCTAGTTAAGTTGATAGTTCCATAGGTGCTACATATACGATTTAATTCAGCTTCAAGTATAAATTAACATTTTCCCCTTTTTTGTAAAGATATGAATAATTTCTATAGACAGTTAGCGAAATTTTACATTTCCGATTCAATACTTTAAAAAAATGTCTTCTGTTGTCTATATAATACTATAAACTTCCCTGAATACCTTCCGTGTATTTCAACAATGACCTTTTGTTCACATCATTGCCAATGCCATACCATATCCTCAAATCAATTGCCAATATCCTCAAATCAATTGCCAATATCCTCAAATCAATTTACTATATTCTTCAATTACGCGTAATAGAAAGATATTTGAATAGAGGCACAAGCCTTGTTGTCTTCCCAAGCCAAATTAAAACCCTCGTCATTAAGAACAATATCTGTCCAAACAATAATTCTAATGGACACTGCTAGTTAAGTTGAAATAGAAGCAAAAACTCGCAATCAATGTTTCTGTATATGTTTTGAAGTTCAATATTACCCATGTATGTGTTTGTAAAGGTATATTCAAAAATCAGCTATTATCTGTTTATTTTTATCAACTGTTATCGGATTATTTAGAGCAATGAGATTTCTATTAAGAATATTTAATGAGAGAAACTATGAGCTTTTCATGTAGAAAAAATAACTTGATTTTGAATTCTATTCAAAATTTACTTAAATCACCATTAGGGAACCCAGAAAAATTTAGAAATAGGTAAACATACTGTGAACAGGACTGCATTATAGTTGGACTGAAGGTTCACAGGAATGTTATAGTTGGACCGAAAGTGCACAGACTAATGTTCTAGTTGAACTTGCGTTAGAACAGGTTTCTGTTAAGAAGAGCATGAATGGCAACAGGTGGAACACACGGGCTTCTCGGGTTCGTTCGGCTCGATGTGATGGAGAGGTGAAGAATGGGTTTGGAGTGATATCGCCTTCCTTTTTTTTGATTCCTGCTTTTACGAGTTGCTGCTTAGTGTACGATCCATGTTTCCGTAAGATCGATTGAAGCGATTTGCCATGTGCTTTTAAGGACATATTGTCCCAAAAAATTCTTCATCACAGGTGTTTTTACTAAAGTGTAGCATTATGGAGATCTCGGTTTGAGTGAATAGTTTTTCAAGCTTCGTTTCCTCATCCTGATGTTAAGCATGCTTTGGTAAGACTTTTTTCTCAACTGCAGTTGAAGCTTCCTTTTTCTCAATATGTTGCAACATTCTTATAGTAACTATTACAGATAAAATAATATTTTTTTCCACAAGTATCACATTTTCAATTCCTACTATTAGTTCACACTCTCCCTATATATATTTATTTATTTATATATCTTGTTCAAATTTTGCAATCGATTTTAAACTAACTTCTCGATGAGCTGGAGACTTGAAACTTTACACATAGCTCAGAACTAGATGACAATGCAATATTAATTCGCTTTCTTGTCTGTCAGTTCATATTTCGCATGACGCATGCGCAGTACGTTTTTCATTATATCTCGAAAACTATTAACATTATAGACTTGGTTGTTGGGTATATGGATGGCCCATGGGATCATCGAAGCACCTCCATATTTCAGCCATACCTTTGCGCATGCGCAGTTCATTTTTCATTATTTCTCGAATATGTATCACCTAATAGGTGATACATATCGAATATGAATCACCTAAGTAGGAATTGACTTAAATTTTTTTTATATTACTTGTTTATAGTAACTGTACACATTTTGCATACACGTGTTTTAATGGTTTTTATAGATTTTGATGTGTCGAATGTTTGTTCTACAGTAATGTCGTGCTTAATCGTTAATAAATAGTGTTTTTCTTGTCTAACTCAATCGTGTGCTCTTGTCTTTGGTGTACTAATTATTTATACGATCACAGTGCCATTTTATATGTATTTCCTTTCAGCTTTAGGGTTAGGCCCAACTTAATATTTTTAGTCACACCATAACACATACATATATAAGAGTGTCAGCATTTTGATAGATACGTTCTTTCTTATATCTTCCATTCAACATTATAAATTACATCATTTTGGAAAGGGAAGCTATATAAAAATTAGTTCAGAAAAAACGCAAATAAATTCCTATGAGCAAAAACAAAATACAAAATGAATGATAATATGAAGCAATACGTACATTCTATTACGTAGCTGTAAACGTATGGTATCACAAATCCGAAGAAAAACCACAGACGTATTTCTACAAATGGCATTTCAATCGACTGCTGCTGGAAAAATTCCTCATCAGCCAGCAGTGCCTTTTTGCAAACATCCGTTGTAACGTTTTGCTCGGCATCTGAGATGCACTGACCTAAAAAAGTATGTAGTCATGTTAAGGCAACTGATTTTTGCAGTTTTCTCAGATTTCTCCTCGGTCATGGATCAATCTTTGTTTATTATTAAAATTGATTTTAGAAACTTTGAAATAACTTAAGAGATATTTAAGATTCAGTTCAAAAGAATGTCGTCAAAAGCGACCTTAATCACAAAATAGAAGGTATTGAAAATAAACTCACTACTATCCTTTAAATTTAATGTGTTCGGATTATTGCTCTCAAATTTATACAGTTACAAAATAAAATTTATTATTATTTATTCTATCATTAGAATTAAATTAAACATTACGTTCAACAAATTTATTATAATTTAAATTAAAATAACTTTTCGCCTTTGTTATGAATTTTAAAAAGACCAAGAATGTTAACTGTAAATTGAATAATAGACTCAAAGGAAATTATATTGCTGGATATTTTAGCTGATAATTTCATTTTTTAGAACTTTATCTTATAACTTCATAATTTATAATGCAGGTAACCTAGCGTACGTAGTTTGTTTCAGTTTGACTTAAAGATAAAATTCTGATAAGAATATTCCAAATTCCTGTCAATAAAACTTCATGTTTACCTGTTTTGAAAGATAACGGTTCGCTATTGACTGCTAGAAATGCCCATAATGCGAGAAATATCCATAAGACAGCTCTTTGCGTAGGAAAACCTAGAACGCAGGTAAAAATGATTAAATATAAACATTTTCTTTTTGTTATATTTAAAAAATAATTAGGAATGATTTCTCTAAATTATATTTTATTCTTCTAGTTGCATAAATTGTGGATAAACATTCAAAGATTACTCGTTACACATTGTTTTACAATGAAATATTTTGTTCAAAGTTAGATAAATTATAAAATTTAGTTTTCATAAAATGAATAAAACAATAAACTTTTCGGACAAATTATAAAATTTCAGTTCTAAAAAATATCATATTTCAATTTTGAGCTTGCTTTAATTCTTTTACACATTACCATATTCCGGGTTTAGTTCGTACCATCATAAAACTGTTGCTGAGAATTGAAATAGAGTCCAAATGATTAGAGATGTGGGATGAGTGCAAATTTGAGAGATAATGTGCTCCAATACAATTGCGGAGATAACATAATGGTTTTTTTTACATAGTTCCGAAATTTCAAAATTGTCATTAGATTTTTTTCTCGTTTGTCGACAACACTGGCGAGTGTCTTTCATTTCTTAAACTTACATAACACACATTCAGAAGATTACCGAAAGCAAGAAACTTTGAGCCAGATTTGCAGAGAAACTTTCAATGTTGAAAGTCTGTTTCTGGTGAAGAAATTAAAGCCTCGGTAGAGCAATAGACAGCAGGTCTTTTTCATAATCCAATCAAAACAGATAAAGAAAGTACATTTCTGAAGGCAAGTGCAGTTCACTCTTAAAGATAATAAACCTAGATTCCATCTTGTTGCTTTGAATGCGAATTATACTTTTTAATTAAAGTATATTTAATTTTTTTTGATCGGCAGTAATATTGCACCGAAAAAAGAGGGTGTCTTTGCACCATTGAAATTTGCAGTATAAAGTGAGCACCGTTAGTTTTTTAATTCATTTTCTAACATATTGTTACAAAAAGACTTTCTGTGGGTGTATGGTGTAAACAGTCCAACACGCAGGTTAATGAAGAATGAAGGTTTATTTACAAATATGCAGGAAAACACGTAGCACAGGTACAGGAAACTATAGTTCTTGCACAGATTAGCAATGTAAACAGACAACTATTCACAAGTAATAACAGTTCAGCACTTTGATATTTAGCAACACAAACAGTCAGTAAATAACTAATAACGACTATAACAGCACTTTCAATAGCGCTCAGCTCACCAGCTTCCTAGCTCGCATTGCAGAAGAAACTCTAAAGTCGTTCCGAATGGATCAACACTCCTCTCTCTGATCCAGGTGCCGTCCTTATATACTCTCTCCGACAGGCCGTGACGTCACATGGAGTTTTCTCGTATATTCAAGTGTATTCCCTTTCCTAATAGAAATATCGAGAAAAGGGTTGCATTTTCTGGAATCATGCATTTGTCGCCAAGGTCGCCATATTTTTCGCCAAGTCGCCAAAATGGTAGCCAAGGCAGGGATCTCGGTACAGGCGCTTCCCGTCACTCCATGCTTAACCTTGTAAAACTCTCTTCCCAATTATAAGACTAACATTGCTGGGACGCGACTTTCTATGTCCGTAACAATATTAACTTTCAATAATACATTTCTTAATACAATTAGGAAAATTTTGTTTTTTATCCAGGTATTTCCTGGCTGTATAGAAGGTTGTTGAGGGTTCGTAGGTATATGGATTACTCTCCAGAAACCCTAAAAACGTGCCTTAACGTAATTTCTAAAGGTTAGTGTACTAATAAAGAAACAGGTACCATTTTTGATATCACCAGTGGAATAATTTATTATAGAAGAAAGCGAATTAATTTAAGGAAAACTGGACTGCTCTTAGTTTTCTCAAATGAGAAGGCAAAGCCCGTAGCGTCTGATATAATCCAGTTGAATCACTTTGGTTTTTCAACAGAGTTTAGTCAATTGTATAGACCTTAAAATGGCGTTTGCCTTACTAATGAAGGTGAGTTAACAGATAGATTTATTTATAAAACACAACAGCAAAGATTATATTCAGATTATTACAAAAAAGACATTGAAAAAAGAAAATGGGGATTTTTGTTTCAAAAATACTATTTTTAGTTAGTTTTCATGTTTTTTTCTAATATTTACATCAATTTTGTCAATAAATATATCTAACATTAGGCCACTTTGAATTTGTTATTGAAATGACTGAAAAAAAATAACCACTGCACAGAATCCCCACCTATGAGAATACTTTGTACCAAAATTTCGGAAATTGATGATTTAATTTTTATATTCTTCAGAATTTACGGCAAAGTAAGTCCTAAGTAATAACGCAAGTAGGAAAATTTCAGAAAAGCTCGTTTTTAGAGAAATGCATGCAACTAATCTCGAAATTCATCTTGAGGTTCATCTTATTTCGCGAGTTGATTCTGGATTCAACCAAATCTTTAGCCATTATTTTGTTTTTCAAAATGTAGAGCATAATATTTTATAATAAAATAAAAGGCACTATAATATAGTGCAGAAAGGATTTTCAAAAGGCTGTTATGAGCTGAATATGGCATTTAAAATTCTTTCTATTTTTATAAAACGTTACAAGATTTTTGCCACATTTTTCAAGTGTTGAAAAATATTGAATAAAGTATATTGAAAGGAAATGAGATTCTTCCACATAACAAACTCTGGATTAAGAAGAGCTCTTATTAAAATATATTTCTAAAATAAATTCAAATAATTTAATAACTATCTAACCTAAATGTTAAGCAATGCCCATTTTCGAATATTTTATACTATCTCATAATTCTTTCGCCTCGTAAAACTGCATATAAATTGACAAATTAAAAACATGAATCAGTAAATCGGAAAGATTGTTTTATTAAAAAATAGCAGAGGTTTAAAGATATTGATTCTATCTATGCTTAATGATATTGATTCTATTTATGCTTTAGTATGTTAACATGAATTGCCTCTAGAGTTTCCACGAGTGGCAACGAAATAATGACCGAAATATTAATCGATGTCACTAAAAAATTATTCAATAAAACAATACAATTCTTTCTAATTGGCATATTAATCAACTTTTAAAACTTTGCAATGACAAATATTCTTACCAGCCATTATGAATTTTAAGAATTGCTTCTTTATGGGCGGTGATAATCAATCTTGGGAAAAATTTTTAAGCCATGTTCCATGTATGAAATAACCAGAAAAATCAGAAGAATAAATAAATTTATATAAATAAAGGTAATCAAAACAATGAAAAGGCAATGTCTCTAACAATGAAAATTCTTTTTCTTTTCTATAACAATAATATATTATTTTCAACTTTTGTTTTGTATACAACAATGTTTCTGTTTCAATTAACATAAATATCAGAAACATTAACCTTCATTCAAAATTTCGAAACAATTCTTTCTCATTTTCTTATTTAAAAAAAAAAAAAAAAATTTTAAGGATTTTTATAATTCCCGATTATTCATTATAGAAAAATTTACATATTAATTGCTTGTAGAATTTCGTGTTTGCCTTTACTGTTCCCTTTGTCTCACGACTTGTAGTAATTTAAGAAATACAATTACCTTATAAACATTTCCCTATTTTATCAATTAATAATCGCTTGTCCTTTTTGATACATAATTAATGTTCTTGATTCCCATCTTTATAGGATATGAATATTATTCTCAATAAATTGCGATTTTTTACACAACTTCATATCAATATTTTACATAAACATAAAATAAATAAATAAATAAAAAATAGAAAATAAATAAATTATCAGATGTAGAAATAAAAAATCTATATATTTTTAGATACATATATCGAATATAATATATATAAATGCTTAATTAAATTAAGATATAAAAATCAGCACACATTTATAATTTTTATATATACGCCTTACAGCAATTAAAATCTTGTTAATAGATTATCGTTTTAACCCGTATTTTACCATCGTCCTATATATAGGACAGCTCACATTTATCGAATTTTCTCAGCAAATATCGCCTTTTTTATGTTTGTTCCTCTTCTACGATATATTTTAAGATTGATGAGTGTTTTTTATCATCATTATTAGTTCATTTCTTTTCTTTTTCATTTTTTTAAAGATTTTTGATTTTGGCTAATTTTTACAATTTTATTTGACGTTAATTATATTTTCCTTTTAAACAATTGTATGAAAAAAATACCTAAATTCTTTTCAAGTTTATACATGACAAGCCTTATAGATGAATGCTGAGTAAAATCTGTAATAAAAAAGATATATTAAAACTGGTTTTACAAAGGATTTAGATGCCGTCCTATAAATACGACGACAGTAAAATCCGCTACTATGACGCACACTTACGAAACCCTTACAAAGACGCTTGAAGCTTCTGGAAATGGATTAGATTACCTATTGCTAAACTCAAAAACACCCGGTCTTCTTGGAACAAGAGCCTGGTGGTGTGGCTTGAGTAATATATTTATGCTGCTTCATTGGTCGACAGTTTTAGTCACGTGCAAACGCTATCCTTTGGAGGGAAAAGAATACTGCTGTTCGAGGTGCGAGCTGATTTCTCATCCATTCCTTCCGGAACAGTACTAAAAATCAGTCGGAAATTTTTAACAACTGAAGAAGCCTTTGACTATTTAATGTCATTGGCCGATGAGTCTGATGATAGTGACCCTGAAATGATAATATTACCGCCTGATCCAGACATTGTCACTGATGATGAAGAAATTGATGATGCCTGCACCAGCATTGAACATGGTCATGCAATTTTTGACGAAAAGCTTCAAGAAGAAACAGCTGGGTCAATTGAAATTCTAAAGGAAAAAAATGATGCTGAATTTATTTCAACACCTAAATGGACTAATCGTACACCGAAATTTTCATCAGCTCCTGAATCATTCTACAATGAGCATCATCAGAAAATAACGGATATGATTTCAGGAAAATCACCCTTGGTACTTTTCGCTGAAAATATAATTGCGCAAGCTGTGGAAGAAAGTAACAAGTATGCGGGACAGAAAAATTATCACAATTTTTGTTGAAAATCAATGAATTCAAACAATTTTTGGGTGTAATTTTCTATAGTGGATATCACATTTTACCCAGAGAAAAATTGTACTGGGAAAATGCTCCTGATACTGGAACAACGCTTGTTAGTCAAGCAATATCAAGAAAGCGATAGTTATCAAGAAGTATTTACACTTCAATGACAATACTACAATTGATTCAGATCGCTACTACAAAGTTCGCTCAATTTACATTTTGTTGAACGAAGCTTTACAGCAGTTTGGTGTGTTTGCGAAACATTTAAGTATTGATGAAATAATTGTGCGCTATATTGGAAGACATGGATGCAAAATGTACATGAAAGGGAAACCCGTAAAATTTGGGTACAAGCTGTGGATACTCTCATTCTTCGATGGATATCCTTTTTATATCATTCCATATCAAGCAGCACAGAAAGAGAATGGTTCAGAAGACAGTTCTGAAAGGCTTAACAAGGATATGAAATCAAAGAAAGAAAAGAAAACATTATCCCAAACAGTAGTGGAAAATTTGCTGTCTGTCGTTGAAATCCCAGCAAAGCACAAAATTTATATGGATAACTTTTTTACGTCATATGATCTTTTTGTTTCCCTCAGAGTCAAACATTTCTTTGCTACAGGAACAGTTAGAGAGAATAGAATGGCAAAATGCCCTTTAAAATCGTCCAAAACATTGGGAAAGATGGATCGTGGAACATCCGATAGAAAATTTGACACTAAAAAGGAAATTGCAGCTGTTCGCTGGAATGACAATCCAGTTGTGTCACTGATCACCAATTTTGAAGATACTAGATGCTTCACGAAAGTAGAGAGAAGAATGAAGGATGGAAAGCAGAAAGTTGACGTACCATCATGTGTTGTTTCGTATAATAAGTATAATGGTGATGATTTGTTTGACAATCACATGGAAACATATTTTTCATCCATACAAGGAAAAAAGTGGTATTGGCCATTATTCGTAAATGCGTTTGAGACATCACTAGTTGCAGCTTGGAAACTTCCAAAATTTTTTGCTCCATAACAAGCTCTAGGCCTTCTCGAATTCCTTCGACATATTACAATAGCTAATCTGGGATTGTGCGTACCTAGAAATATTGCAGGCAGGGATTTGGCATTCAGGAAAAAAACCCCAGATTACTTGAAACTGCAAAGTGAACACATTCTTGTAAAAAATCCAAATTTTAAACAACGCCGATGTCAGCTTATAAACTGCACAAAAAAACCATTAACTATTTGTCAAAAATGTAATTTAGGACTTTGCGTTGAATGTTTCCTGCCATTCCATGTAAATCGAGATATTTAACTCCGAAGCATGTAGTAGCGGATTTTACTATCGTCCTATCTATAGGACAGCTTGGAAGAAGGTAACCAATAAAGTTTTCTTAGTTTTTTTCATTTTATATTTTTTCTTGTGGATTCATTAGACTGTGATCGAATTTTTTTGTAAATATATAATTTTTTTCTTAATGCGGTAAAATATGGGATCGTTTTAAATCACTCTTTTTAAAAAGCAATGCATGCAAACGCGTCCAGTAACTAAATTTTAGAAAGTACGATTTAACAATTATATGATTCAATTATATTATGTCACAATTATAAAGAGAAAGACAGCTTTCCTGGAAAGCATAAGTTTTTACAAAGAAACGAAATTCATTTTAAAAATGTGAAGGTTGCTTCATCTCTGCAGTTTGAAACATGATAATTGTGAAATTGTAATCTGTTTTCTACTGCATTCAATGAGTGTATGTAAACAATAGTAATTTAAAAATGCACTTAGGTTTGTTTTGAATTTACGGTTTTTCAAATTCAGTATATCGCCACATTACTTTCAAAAAATTTATAGGGGGAATGCGGGGAAATTGATACACTTTTTTTGGAAAGCTAAAAAATGATTTTAATAACGGCAATAATTAGAACTAATACACTAAATTCATACATTTATTAATCTAATATAGGATTTCATTCCAGTTTTGTTCATAAATGACATAGTAAAATCTTTATCATACTTTTTTCCTAAAAATAGATTTGTATCAACCCACCCCATACTCGGGGTACATTGATACGCACGGAAATTCCGAAAATGATGATGGTTAATAGGTCTGGGAACAAAACAAAATTTTTATTTTGTCTATAAACTTTATCTTACAAATCGAGGTTTAAAAAATTAACAAAGACACAAACATTTTTTAATAAAAATTCAACATTTTTAATGAGACTGGAAAATTGAAACAATAATGTCTCAGAAAGTAATTTGTCTCTACAAATAATAAAGGAGAATGTGTGTGAGTGTGTGTGCGTGCGTGCATGTGTGTGTGTGTGTAAAAATACTCTGAAGGGAGGGAACGTGAGTCTTGAAGTCGTTTCTGGAAGTTTTAAATAATTAAAAATTGAGGGACAATTTCGCGTACTTCCTTCATGACTTATGAAAATAATATAGAACAAAAATAATTTTTGCACCATCTGAAAATACAAAAAATTATATTTCCGATGATATTAATTGATTTTCCGTTCAGTTTTTCCAAATTTTAATAAATTCTTAAAAATATTTTAAACTTAATTTACAGCAATACTTTTCATCTTTGCAATGAAATTCAAACCGTTTTCATTGTTTAAACAAATACTTAATTGCGTGTTTTTCTTAGACAGTTCATTTTTATGTTTTTTCCCATTTCTGAAGGCGATTTTGTAAAGTAGCTCCTGTCAAGGTGCATTGATACACACAGAAGATGCGTATCAATGTGCCCCGGTGTGAACTGTATCAATCTGCTCCAAGAGACTGTTTACTTAAAAAAGGAGTCACGCGAAATCAACGCTAAAACACCTCAA